>JAOEHY010018627.1:0-28738 GCA_025447955.1 Psilopsiagon aurifrons
GATTTAGGAGGAAGCCCCTTGCTTTTAACTGTCCTCTTCCTCCTTTTTTTGTTGGTCTTTTCTGTGACTGTTTCCCAGCTTCCCGGGTTAGGGCCTCCTTTCCTGCATGGGCTACAGTGGACGCTTGAGGATCCCGCGCAGTCCAGTCCTGAGGCAGCACTGCCGCTTCCTCTCAGCCATTGACACCGTCCCGCAGCTCAGCCCCCGCTGCAGGAGGACCTCCAAAGGGGCGCACCGAGTGCAGCCCCGCCCATCACGCACCCTCCCCTCAGGAGAGCAGCGCAGGCGCTCACTACACCCTGAGCTCCGCACCGCAGCCTCCCCTCTCATGGCTCTGTCTGGGTGCCTACGCTGCCACCACCAGGGCAGCCAGAGCAGAGCTCTCAGACCGAGCTCGAGTCATACGGTGAGTGCTCGCCATGCCGCTCGCCTGCTTGGTGAGCTGCTGTGCAAACTGCCTCGAGCCCGCCCGGTTTGCCGCGCTCCCTGGGGCAGTTTTTACCCAGTCAGGTCTGGTGCCCCCTCTTCTGGCACCGCCCCCTCTGAGTCAGCTCCTCGCGTCTGCTGAGCTGCCGTCCCCTAGTCAAGCCCTGTCGAGGGCTTGAGGCTCCTTCGGTGCGTGTTGCTGCTCCGAGTTGAAGCTCGGGGATGCCGATCAGGCACTGCAGGTGTCCCTTCTCGAGACAGTCACCTCAGCAATGTACAGCTAATGTATTAAAAAGTAGTTTCACAGCATAAACATCCACACTGCGCTGCAACACTTTAACCTGCTCCAAAGCCTAAAGTGGCCTGATTTGTCAACTAATGTGTGTACATGCTTATACATGTCGTGATGCATGCATAAACATCACATGTATCAGACATTCTGTGACTTTCATAGTTCTTGATATTTCCTCTGTGGGTTTACATCTATGAGAGAGCCCCTTCCCTTTAAGTTCACAAGTGGCCACAGGCCTCCATACGACGGGACTGCACTTTTGTATATCTCCCAGTTTCCTTATATCCTCTTTCACCATTTGATTGTATGCTTTCTTCTATTTACACACATACACATGCAAACACTATTTACTATACATAAGTGTAGCAAATGTTTAGTATTTAGTACCTATTTAGTGTATGTTTATATTAACATATATATACATGTATAGAAAAAAAAGTAGTCTTAAGATTGTATGTTACTTGCGACAACGATTACAGGATTCCTTACTCAGACTTTACACAGGATATCTATGAGGTCAGGATGATAAACAGATAAATCTACGAGAAATCTGGACTCGTGGGTGCACATCAAACTGCTCCCATCCAAGAGCAACAGTCATACCTGCTGAGCTTTACGATATATGGAACACTAAGTGACCTCACAAGAAAAATTTATTCTCGAAACAGAAGCTGGAATCAGTCAACCTTTATAAACTATCACAAAATAGATAACTTTATTTATGGCCACAGGAGAGGGAAAAAAATACTCTGATTCCTGTATGCTTCAGGTTGGCCAAGGAAGACTAGCAATATAGCAGAGTTCAGCACTATAAATTTCACACCTAAGAGAACAGAACTTCTCGACCAAAAGTCATTTATCAAAAAATTAAATTTGTTTTTAGTATCTTTTAAAAAATCAATGAAGTTCAATTACTGTGATTACCACAATAAATATTTTTTTTTGTCTTGAAATATATGTATATATGCATAGTGTACATGCCTATGTAGTCTCACTTGCTGTCATGGGTTCAGCAGTAGCAGTTATTTTTCTCCTTCTCGATAGCTGGTACAGTGCTGTGGTTTTCACTTTCAGCCTGGGAACAGCATTGATAACAGCAATGTTTTTAGTTATGGCTTAGTGATGTTTGGTGTGGCCAAGGACTTTCTGAGCCTCATGCTCTGCCAGGGAGGAGGGTAAGCCGGGAGGAAGCAGAGACAGGACACCTGACCCAAACTGACCAAGGAGGTATTCCATACCACAGCACGTCATGCCCAGGATGCAGAAACAGAGAGCAGAGACCCGGAAGGGTGTGGGGGTTGGTGGCTTGGTCGGGGTGGGTATACATGGTGAGCTGTTGTATTCTCTTCCCTTGTACTTCTCTTGTCATTGTTATTATTGGTGGTAGCAGTAGTGGTTTGTGTTATACCTTAGTTACTAAACTGTTCTGTGGGAGTTGCATTCTTTTGATTCTCCATGTAGCAAACTGCGTGGCTGATTTACGGCTTAAACCACGACACTTGCATATTGAATAATAGGTATATAAGGAAAATAACTCTAACTGAACAGAAGTCACATTGTTTGACAGGTTACAAGCAAGAGCTGGAAATTTTTTTTTTTATATCCAAGTTATTGTAAAAAGTTAAGATATGGTAAAAACAGAGAGGTGCTGATGATGCTTCTGACACCACTTTGGTCTGATGGCCTGATAGTCAAGATTGCACAGAGTTTAATTAGTTATTACCATAAAGAGTGCCAAGATGCAAAGAGGCAGGCCTCGCTGCTGGTGTTACTTATATATGTGTCTTTGTAATAACCAGCTCCTTTCACAAGAATAGAAACCGAGTGTTACAGTGATTAGGTGTTACAGTGATTACAGTTAGATAGGCGTATGGTTCATTCAGTATAGTTGTAGGAGTTCGGTGGCTTCTCATATAAAAGTAGATATTTAATCCAGAACCTAATAACCTGGGGATTTGGCTTAAGGAACATTTATGTCAATGTTTCCATATTTGCTATATTTTAAAAAATTTTACACAGTTTTTTTTTATATATATACTATGATAATAGTTTTTGTCTGATTTGACCTAAGTCAAATAAATTAAATGGAAAAATCCCTTTTTGTAAATTCTAAATTAATTCAGAAATAATTATGGTGTCAAATTTTAGACACTTCATTGAGGTAAAAATTCACTTACTATTATAAGACCTTTCTTAAGAAGGGTACTGGCTTTATCCTGTTTATGCAAAAGATCAGTTTTTGTGTTATTCCTAAAACACGAGTACCACTGGCCTAGTGTGGAAATGCCTGTTGATTAAAAAACTGCAGGTCAGAATAACAGATGTTGCACCAGAAAAGGGGTAAGCTGGTTGTTTAACTGAAATCCTTGTTTTTCTTCTCTTCTAAATTTCTTCATTTTCCTCTGTTTTCAGTTTAGTCCAAGCCTTACTGGACAATTAATAGATGACTAATTTTTGATTACTCATTCATTTCAGTAGTCATGTATTTTTAATTTGTTTTAAAATTTTCTTACAGTCAGGAAAAATTACTCCTCAGATTGTACTAGCCAATTACTGAGCATACCTATTCCTCCTATACTTTCAGTTATATCTGCATGTTTTTCTCAGTACAGCACATTTTTGCTATGTATTGCTTTCTCCAGCTTGTGACATGAATCCTACAACTATTAAAGTACTATTTAGCAATTTAATATAGAAAGTTTAAACTGAATAACTTTCTCCTAAAATTTGCTATGTTAAAACAAAAATGTTAAGTTGGTTTGAGTATGGTTTTATGCACTTCTAGAAATTTGATGTAAAATCTATCTTGCAAACACTTTTTCTTGAATACTCCTCATTAAATGTAGACATACTTTGTCTACAACTAAAAAATTAGTCTGAAGAATGTTTAGAAAAGTGCTGCAAATAGAGATGCAAAATTTTGACTGCTAGTAAAACAGACTGTTTCTGTCTTCATTGTTTTCAAAAAGCACATTTCCCCCCCTTTCTATGTGTAATTAGCCTATTATGCTTATTTATGTCTTAAATTGTGTGCTGGAACTTCCTTGAGAGCTACAGACATTACTTGCATTCCCAAATGTGAAGTAGGGAAAATACAAAACCAACAGAAATAATAAAATTCGACTTGAGAAAAATTTGTTCTAATTATGCCTAACAATATATTTTATTACCAACTGGGGATAATAAGTGTTACAAGCAGAGATCAGAAATGACATAGAAATTTGTGAGATCACAATTTCTTTTAATGGGTAATGGTAATGCTACATTCTGATTTCAAAGCAGCAGCATTAGTTAGAAATTCACTGGGAGATGGGAGGGGAAAAATATTCAGTATGTCAATGCTTGAAAGGCAAAATTACCATACTATCTATTCTCCTCGGTGAGTAGGACCTATCAGATCTCTTAAAAAGAGCTACTCAAACCCAAACAACTCAAAATCTTATGCAGAAGTTACTCATTATTAAGAACTAATAGCAATTACTCCCCACCCCCCAAAAATACCAAACAATAAAGACACTCAGAAGAAAAAAAAAATAAAATAATTTGGTGAATAAATGCATTTCCTTAAGGAGTAGGATAAACACAATAGTCAAAAGAGACTCAGGGATATTAAAATGGCCTTTTAATTTATCCCACAATTGCATTAAAGTGATCTGAAAAATCTGTTTTTAAAAAAACATTTATGGAAAGACATTTCAGGTGGGGAAAAATAATTTTTAAAAAGAATTCTTTCTTTAACCAAGATCATTCCACAATTTTCACACTGTCTATTAAAAGTGAATGAAATATCCAAGGATTACACCTACTTTAAAACAAGTTTCTTAAAAAAAAAAAAAAAGAAATGAAAAAATTATTATGTTTTCCTGTTGAAGTGAGGATAATTAAATAACTATCAGATTGCTGCAATAGCCTGGAGGCCAGGCTCTCTGAAGGGCTGCAACTCCACTGGAGGTCTTTTGGCATTGGTTATGGCAGCCAAGACCCATTCCAGCACCTCAGCCAGGAGCAGGACAGCCAGGGTTTACCAGGGAAAGCCCCAACCGTGGGTATTAGGTACCTTCCTGCACTTTACTTTTCAAAGCATCACAGTTTTGAGCTTAACTGCATCCTAGATGAAGCATGAGGACAAGGGAGGAAAATACATTATACATTTGGAAGTTCATGTGACATTTGCTGCTAACAGCTAAAGAGCAGAGTAGTCATATCTGGGATCGCTTTAGCTGCCTCTGCATTTAATCATTGAACAGGAAACTAAATATGAAAAAGGATTATTATGCCATATCTTAAAATAGATAAGTCTTCTCTGTTTTTATTATCTTAGGCTTCAGGAAGAACTTTAGACACACAGTAAAATACCCACAAAAGAAATGAGGTGTTACATATCTTAGAATAGGTCACTATAAGATTGTGCAATTCACAGGAAGAGCTGCAATTCTTATTTCCGGATCGCAAAGTGTTGGGCTAATTGTAGAGCTACCTAACTTAAATAGGAAGTGCTGAGAATATTAGTCGATATCTTCTTTGCCTGAGTGTTTCAGTCAACTCTATTGACTTCATCTTCACTAACCAAATAAGAGCTTAGACATCATAAGTATTTACATATGTTTGGACACGTATAAATGTAAAAGTTCTAATATTGAACCAGACAGTCTTCAGTCCCAACTTTTCCAAGATATAGATATATTTAAATGTTAGTTCCAGGTGGAATTCACAAGCCTGGATATAGTCTGGTTTTTTGCTTCTCATCTTTTTTTCTTTTTTTTTTTTTTTTCCCCCAGATGTCAGATTCGACTGCTTTTATTTTTAATCAAAGTTTAGCTAGTAGTTATGTCAGCTAGTCAGTATGCTATAACATTTACCATGATACAGTGATCTGAGTCTGGCTTTCTTCTCTGCCTTACAGTACTCAAGCCTCATTCTTCCACACTATATGAAGCCTCAGCAGGTTCTTTATTATTGTGTAGAAAACATAATAAATAAGTCCTGCTGAAACTTTTCTACTGTGTCTAATAGCAGCCACACTGCATTTGGAGGAAAGTGGAATTATGGAGAACATATTGTTTGTCGTTAGAGCTTTTACTTGTGCTAATATGTCCTAACTTTCAGTCCTTTTCTCAAGGACAAAGTAGACTAAGAACCATTGATTCTTATGACAAAGTTCAAGATTTGTTCATAATGACTTTTGTCCTCAGTCACAGCTTTGGATAAAGGTGGTGGGGAGGCATCCGCAAGATATATTTTTTCAACATTTTTTGAGACATTAAAATTTTTGAAAAGACCGGCTATTGAAGCAAAAATGCTCTTAACTGGTTCTTATTTTTTGTATTTGAAGATAAGCCAAGATTTTCCAGTGAGAGAGAATTTTTATCTCTCGGTGAAAGGACACAGAGTACTCAATTCAGCTGGGCACAGAACCAAAGTATACCTAAATTATATTACATTATTAAACCTCGATTTCCTGAGGTTTGTGTACTATTAGTAAATTGAAATTCTGCCTTCACTTGAAACTCCCATATAAGCTGAACACTCTGTCTATTGCCTTTGAAAGTATCATGTCCTAATGTTATAATGAGATCTATAATATAATGTTTTATGATAAACAGACACTAAGTCGCACTATATTCTCTTGCAAATACAGTTTTGTTAACAAAAAGTAAATACGCCACAGCACATCCACTTGCCAAATGCTGGAACCATTCAGCATTGCTTAAAAAACCTGCTTAGTCTCTGAGCAATTTGGCATGTGCATCCTGCTGTGACTTCTGGAGTTTTCACTTTAAAATGTCTTGTTTCTGATCATATGCAATGCATTCCTTTCTGCTCAGTGTGCTGGCAAGCTGCTGTGACTTCTCCCAGGAAAAGCTTTGGGAGCTGCAGGACACATATAAGCTCTTCAATGAATTTTTCAGTAATGACATATGGGTGTCAGCATTTTCTCCTTCCCTTTTTAATGAGCAGTATCTTGTTTGGATTCACTGCTGATTTTGCTTTCTGCTGTGGACCCCTGATGAGCATGGGGTCAACATCCTGTTCTTGATACTGTCTCTCTCTGCAGACATGCTTTCTAAAGATTCATAGCAGTAATGATTTTGCCTTCTTTCTTAGTATAAAGTTCAGTGTAAGTCAGTGAATCATGACATTCAAATATGGGGCTTTCTCAGTACTGAAAAGGCAATTTCCTAGAGTATTCCTCACAGTTTCAATTCCAGCAGAATTCACTCAGAAAAAAATAATGCCTTGTGTCCTTCAGCCTATCAGCTTCACAATTAAAATTTCAAATCTCTGGGGGAAGTAAGACAGGAAAAAAAACATGCATCCTTTATCGGTGTGATATATTGAACAGAACAAATTTGCAATATTTTTAACATGGTGACACCCATTAAATATGAATTACCTAGAAGGAGAGATTTGGGGTTTGCTTCTCCTGTTATTCCCTCTCTTGCCAAAGGAATTCTCATTTATATATGCTGTGGGATATTCCTTTCCACAATTCTGGTATACCAGGCCATAAACAGAACATGGCTGCTTAGTCAAAGAATCTCCCACTGACTCAAGAGTATTTGTAACCTACACAAGTGGTGCTTCAGTACTGCGACTTTATGGGCTTCCAGAACAGAGAGAATAAAACGTCACTCATATCATGCAGAATCTTTAAATTATTAGAAGAGATCTTTAAATTAAAAAGATGATTTTATTCCTTTAAACTAGAGTTAGGTATGTTTGAATTCATAGAAAAAGACCTTAAAGCATAAGACAGTTCAATGCCAATACGCTTTTAGGTTTTCTTTTCCTGTTCCAGTCTCTCTGCTACATTTGCAAGCTGTTATTTTAGAATATTTTTATACCACTAAATAAAAACACAAGAAACTTTACTCTGGCAGTGAGGGACATAAAATGGTTCTTACTAGTTCATACCTGTACTGCATAGGGGTACGTTGCTCTTTAGGTTTTTGCTTTGGAGAATTCTAGGTGTAGAAATCACAGAATCATAGAATGTTTACGGTTGGAAAGGACCTTTAGATCATCTATTCCAGATCCCCTGCCATGGGCAGGGATGTCTCACCCTAGACTATGTTGTTCAAGGCACTCTCTAACCTGGACTTGGACACCGACAGGCGTTTACCACTGGGAAACCTGTTCCAGTACCTCATCACCCTCACCATAAGGAACTTCTTTCCTATATCTAACCTGAGCTTCCCCGTTTAAATTTGAAACCACTGCCACTTGGCCTATTGCTACAGTCCCTAATTAAGAGTCCCTTTCCAGCATCCTTGTAGGACTCCTTCAGATATTGAAAGGCTTCTATAAGGGCTCCATGCAGCTTTCTCTGCTCCTGGCTGAACAGCCCCAATTTTCTTAGCCTGCCTTCGTATGGGAGGCGCTCCAGTCCTTTTATCAACCTTGTGGCCCTCCTCTAGACTTGCTCTGACAGCTCCATCTCCTTCTTGTGTTGAGGACACGAGAACTGCAAACAGTACTCCAAGTGAGGTCTCACGAGAGCAGAGTGGAGGGGCAGGGTCACCTCCTTCAATTTGCTGCTCATGCTCTTAGTGTAGCACAGGATACAGGTGGCTTTCTGGGCTGCGAGTGCGCACTGTCAGCTCATGTTATGTTTTGACCAGCACCCCCAAGTCCTTCTTCACAAGGATGGTCAGAATCACTTTTCTTTCCCACCTGTAGCTGTGCCTGGGATTGCTCTGACCCATGTGTAAGACCTTGCACTTGGCTTGGTTGAACTTGCTGAGGTTGGTATTGGCCCACCACTCAAGCATGTCAGGTTCCCTCTAGATGGGACGAGACAATCCCAGAGACAACTAGATTAAGTTAAGTAAGCACTGAGGTTGACTGCGAGTACACTTCTCTGACGCTCCATTATTTAGAATCATAGAATCATAGAATAGTTAGGGTTGGAAAGGGCCTTAAGATCATCTAGTACCAACCCCCTTGCCATGGGCACAGGCACATCATACTAAACCATGCCACCCAAGGCTATGCCCAACCCAGCCTTGAACACCACCAGCGATGGAGCATTCACAACTTCCCTGGGAAAACCATTCCAGTGCCACACCGTCCATACAGGAAAGAATTTCTTCCTTAGATCCAATCTGCACTTCCCCTGTTTAAGTTTGAATCTGTTATCCCTTGTCTTATCACTACAGTCCCCAATGAAGAGTCCCTTCCCAGCATCATCATAGGCCCACTTCATATACTGGAAGGCTGCTATGAGGTCTCCAGTCAGCCTTCTCTTCTCTGGGCTGAATAGACACAACTTTCTCATACTATCTTTATACAGGAGGTGCTCCAGTCCCATGATCGTCCTTGTGGCCCTCCTCTGGACTTCTTCCAGCAGTTCCAAGTCCTTTTTATGTTGAGGACACAGGAATTGTAAACAATACTCCAAGTGAGGTCTCAGGAGAGCAGAGTATAGGGGCAAGATCACCTCCCTCAACCTGCTGGCCATGCTTCTTTTGACGCAGCCCATGATATGGTTGGCTTTCTGGGCTGCGAGCGCACACTGCCGTCTCATGTTCATTTTCTCATCAACCAATACCCCCAAGTCCTTCTCTGCAGGGCTGCTCTCAATCTCTTCTCTGCCCAACCTGTAGCTATGATTGGGATTGCTCAGACCCAGGCGTAGGACCTTGCACTTGTCACAGTTAAACTTCATCAGGTTGGCATCAGCCCACCTCACAAGCGTGCCAAGGTCCCTCTGGATGGCATTCCTTCCCTCCAGTGTATCAACTGTACCACCCAGCTTGGTGTCATCAGCACACTTGCTGAGGTCACACACAATCCATGTCACCAACAAAGATGTTGAATAAGACCAGTCCCAACATCGATCCCTGAGCAGCACCACTCGTTACTGATCTCCTGGTGCACATTTAGCCATTGAGCACAACTCTTTGTGTGCGCTCATCCAGCCAGTTCTTTATCCACAGAGTTGTCCACCTATCAAATTGATGTTTCTCTGATTTAGATGTCGTGTGGGACAGTGTCAAAAGCTTTACACAAGTCCAGGTAGATGATGTCAAGTGCTCTACCCCTGTCCATCAGTGTCTTAGCCCCATCATAGAAGGCAGGATTTCCCCTTAGTGAAGCCATGCTGACTGTCAGAAATCACTTTGTTGTCTCTCATGTGCCTTAGCATGTCTTCCAGGAGAATCTGCTCCAAGATTTTGCCAGGCACACAGCTGAGACTGACTTTTCTGTAGCTCCCCAGGTCATCCATTTTCCCCTTCTTGAAAATGGGTGTTATATTTCACTTTTTCCAGTTGTCGGAAACTTCATTTGACTGCCAAGATTTTTCAGATAGGATGGCTTGGACAGTGGACAGTGGCTTAGCAACTTCATTTGCCAGCTTCTTCAGGACCCACAGATGGATTTCATCAGGTCCCATGGACTTGTGCATGTTCAGGTTCTTAAGATGGTCTCGAACCAGATCCTCTACAACAGTGGACCCAGGGTCTTCATTCTCACAGTCCCTGCATCTGCCTTCCAAGACTTGGGTGGTGTAGTCAGAGCGTTTGTCAGTGAAGACACAGACAAATAAATCATTAAGAACCTCAGCTGTCTCCAAATCCAGGGTAGCCAGTTCCCCAAATAGCTTCTGGAGAGGGCCCAAATTGTCCCTAGTCTGTCTTTTATTAGTTACATACCTATAGAATCCCTTCCTGTTATCTTTCACATCCCTAGCTAAGTTTAATTCTAGAGTGGGCCTTAGCTTTCCTAACCTGGTCCCTAGCTTCCCAGACAACATCCTTGTATTCTTCCCAGGCTGCCTGTCCTTGCTTCCACCTTTTATGAGCCTCTTTTTTCCTTCGAATTTTCCTCAGTAGCTCCTTATGCATCCAAGGAGGTCTCTGGGCCCTCCTGCTTTAGTTCCCTCAAATTGGGATGCAACATTCCTGAAGAGTTGAAGTTCCTGAAGAGGCCAAATTCTGCCCTCTTGAAGTCCAGGACAGTGAGCTTGCTTCATGTTCTCTCACTGTCCCGAGAATCTCAAATTCAACCATCTCATGCTTGCGATAACTGATGTTGCCCTGGAGCATATAATTTCCAATCAGCCCTTCCCTGTTGGTGAACACGAGCTCCAGAATGGCACCTGTCCTTTTTCACTCTTCTGTTACTTCCAGAAGGTAGCTGTCTTGCACACAATTGGGAAACCTCCTGGATTGCTTGTGCCGGGCTGTACCATCCCTCCAACAAATATCAGGGTAGTTGAAGTCCCCCGTGAGAGCAGAGGCCTCTGAGCATAAGGCTGTTCCGATCTGTCTATAGAGTGCTTCATCCACCGAGTCCTCTTGATCAGGCAATCTGTAACAGATCCCCACAGTAATGTCTCCCATTGCTGTTCTAGAATCATAGAATCATAGAATAGTTAGGGTTGGAAAGGACCTTAAGATCATCTAGTTCCAACCCCCCTGCCATGGGCAAGGACACCTCACACTAAACGATGCCACCCAAGCCTATGTCCAGCCTGGCCTTGAACACCAGCAGGGATGGAGTATTCACAACTCCCCTGGGCAATCCATTCCAGTGCCTCACCACCTTTGCAGTAAAGAATTTCTTCCTCATATCCAATCTAAACTTCTCCTGTTTAAGTTTGAACTCATTACTCCTTGTCTTATCACTACAGCCCCTAATGAAGAGTCCATCCCCAGCATCTCTATAGGCCCCCTTCAGATACTGGAAGGCTGCAATGAGGTCTTCACGCAGCCTTCTCTTCTCCAGGCTGAACAGCTCCGACTTTCTCATCCTATCTTCAAACGGGAGGTGCTCCAGTCCCATGATCATCCTCGTGGCCCTTCTCTGAACTTGTTCCAAAAGTTCCATGTCTTTTTAATGTTGAGGACACCAGAATTGCACACAATACTCCAAGTGAGGTCTCACGAGAGCAGAGTAGAGGGGCAGGATCACCTCCCTCAACCAGTTGGTCACGCTCCTTTTGATGCAGACCAGGATATGATTGGCTTTCTGGCCTGCAAGTGCCCTTTTAGACTTACCCACAAACTCACTATTGAGTGTTAACCTTTCCCCAGACAGAGTTCCATACTCTCCAGCCTATCCCTAACATAAATAACAACTCCCTTTCCCCACTTGCCAGGCCTGTCTTTTCTAAAGTGCCTGTAGCTTTCCATTCCAGCACACCAGTCATAGGAGCCATCCCACCATGTTTCTGTGATGCCTATTATATCATACCTCCATAGACATGCACACATCTCTTATTCCTCTTGTTTGTCCCCCATGATATGGACATTTGTATAGAGGCATCTGAGCTGAGTGCCAGATGAAGCTGGCTCATTGGCTGGAGTGTCTGGAATATCTCTACATTGCTATGAGCATTTATCATAGGTGATGGCAACTGACTGGGTGTGCTGGGATGGAATGATGCCTCCCTCCCCCACACGTCTAGTTTAAAGCATCCTTGACCAGTCTGGCAAGCCTCCTAACTTTAAAAGTTCATGCATTTCCTGGACTGGTAGGTTTTAGGTATTACTGAGATCTTCATAAAAATAATTTATAATGGATAAAATCTTTGTCTTTTCTGCTACCCAGAAGGCTAAAGTCATCATAGGATAAGGCACAGTGTCTGTCATCTATCTCAGTTTACAATAAAATCACCTGATTTTTGTTGAATTCTTTCCAGTTAATACTTTCTTTTCTGTCCATGGCAAATTGGTGCTAAGACATCAAATGATAAGTAAAAAGTGTACTCACTTCCTTTTCTTCATCATATTTCTGCCTCTTTACTTTCCATATTGCTTATTTTAAAGGTTAATCTTTATATAAGCATCTCCTTAGAACTTAGGACTTAGTATCTGCAAAATTTCTTATTAAGTTCAGTCATGATATACCAGATGGTGAAAAAGATATGGAATGCCTAGAATAAGTAACACAGCTCCTGTATGCACTGTGAGTTTTGGGAAGCCCTTTTTGGATATCTTGTTAAAGGTAGTTGTCATGCTGTACAGACAGTATCATTTTTTAAAACAGGATGGAATGTCTAATTACATGATTTGGTTCTTCATCTGTGCAATGACATTTAATCAGCAGTACTTCCCATAATAATGTCATAGAACTACAGATCTTAAATGCAATTACTAGTCTAAAATACACTGCCGATCCAAAATATACAGGGTAATTTCACTAGTTGATGTTCTGTGACCACAGATATCTGCAGCTTCCTGAGGCTAATATCACCTTTCATTCTTTTGTTTTCATGACATCAAGGTAAAGGCAGGAAGAAATTGAAAAATATGTTTAAATCTGTTTTTTAAGATGGAATCTATTGGCCTTTCTCAGGAGTTGCTGAGCTCCTTGGCTTCTACAGGTTAGGTTGGAGCTCTAAATGCTCTGCATCTTCCTGAAGGCATGGAAGGCAGAAAATTAATAAGCTAACTTTAGGCATCTATAATGCAGACATTGCTGCTTGTCACCATAGGCTCCTTCTCTACTCTTGATGAAGAAAGAGACTTTAAAAAAGCCTTTAAATCTGATTTATCATGGATTTCCACTTTAAAGGAAAACAAATTATTCCCCAAGGTGCTTATTTCTCTGTTGACTACAAAAGGAGTGCTGAACGACTAGTTCAGGGAAATTTTATCAGTTTATTCTAAATGAAGAATAGAAAGTGAGAAAGGCACAAAAGGGCAAGGGAAAAACTACAGCAAAATTATTTAAAACTGTTAGATATTTGATACATTAGTTTCAGTAATGTACTTTGAATAGGTTTTGCATATTTTTAAACACAATATCTTATATCCAAATCAATATGCACTTATAATCTTATGTGTATCCAAAAGAATAAAAAGGTATTTGTGAAATAATTGCACACAGCTCAGTCTGTTATTTAGTACGCCTTAATGTGAAATTGATGGAGTATTGTTCAATGCAACACATTCATACCTGATATGGGTCTAGCTCCAACAGTTGGACTTCGGTCAGTTCAGAGGAACGGGAGGCACTCAATCCAAAAGACATTTTTTTGAGTCAATTACATTTGTTCAACCAATCAATGACTTGGACTTTATTACAATATATTAAGGGGATAGAAAATAAACAAGCTTGATGCACAAGTACAACTTTAAAGTACCAATGATTTCTATGTAAATTAAAATTGTATAGCTGAAAGGGAAATAACTACTCTGGAGAAATATTTGGCAGTCTGCCTGCTTATTTCAGCTGTTCAGACACCAAACAAGGGTGTCAAGGCTATTTAGAATTACATCTGTAACTTTTCTTTGATGCCCAGTATTTTTAAATCAATGAATATGGCTTAAGGGTTGGTCTTGGGACTTTGGGATGATGCTGAAAGGAATAAAGCTTGATAGCACTGCAGCTAGGAAGGTGGAAAAGCTTGAACTTTCTGATTTGGTCCTATAAAGAATGTGATAGTGTTTGTTTCACAGCAAGTCTTTTGGCTGATTCATTGTACATTTACGTAGCCCTCAGGAGTAGTTCTTTTGCTTCTCCCACCAGTCAGACTCAGAAAAAAATATCAGCTATTTTGACAATGGTAGAAGCAAGGGGCTAAATTGAAAAGCTACATTCTTAGTCACTTTAAGTCAGCAAACAGAAAGAAACTCTTTAAGTGTAAGAAAAGTGAGATGAGCAATTGATTAACTGTGCAAAGGGTACCATCCTGTTCACAAGGCTGGTTCAGTTGAAAAACCATATGAAGGGTAGTCACTAAAATGGAATAATTGTGTCATATTTACTCTTCCTTTTTTTTTTTTTTTTTTAATGACTATCATAGAAAGTGTAGGACTTATGAAAAAAAAACAAATCAGCAAAAAAGCCCCCATCAGAGACTGAATTTGAACAATATAACATTTAAAAGTGAGCAGGCTAGACAAAACAAACACAGAAGTTTTATAGGGTTGGTCTTTTCCTCCAGGACTGATCAATTCAATAACTTTCAAGGACTTGTAAGGTTGTAGCAAATTCTTTTCAGGCCTTTCCAGGTTTCTAAGAAAGTTGTTTTCCATAATTCCTGAAGCTACACTTTCTCACAAGTCTCTTAAACTTTCTGTACTTTAGAATCTTTAGTATATTGTTGTCTGTCATTGCCATTTTCTCACTTAATATTCAATATAGCTTTTCTTCTTTAGAAGGGCATACTCATCTGCCTTTAGGCCAGGAATGCTCTCCCTTCCTTCTGCTCCATGCAGAGTGAAGGAGCCAGGACAAGGAAAACAGTACAGCACACCTCAAATCCTGATGTTCAGTTTTGTTAACAAAACAGAACAGATAGTTAATTGAAAACTGCAGATGAACTAGTAGATACCACTTAGTAGTAATCCCCAGAGTAGAGGAAAGCTGGCTGCTTCTAGACTGGTGTCTTACAAAAGCTGGCACCTACATTTTCAGATCAAGGTGGACATGCAATAATCTGTTTCAGCATGTGGACACGTCTTGAACTTATCTAGAGATATGTGTAAGACTGAAAGAATGAGGTCTAAACTGTTGTCCAAAAAATTATTTTAGAATTAACCGTTGTCATTCTATTTTATAAGGCAATATAAGGTGATCTGTTTTTTCCAAATTTTTGAATCGTGGCATCAGGTATATTCTGTAAAAAACAAAAATAAAATTATTCCTGATATGGTAGAAGTGATTCCTTGCATCTCTTTAGAAATAATTAGATTTCATTAATTATACCTTAGTTTAAGTAGTATTAAAGAGGAAGATTTTCAGAGCGAGAGGAGAATTCCCAGTTACTGATTATACAGCTTTTATTATTTTATGAGTATATTAGGTCTTTCTTGCATTTACTTACTGAAAAAAACCCACTCTTTTCCGTGTTCCCTTTATGAAAAATGCTCTTATATCCACACCTTTTCATTTGTCATATCTGATTCTGCTCAAAATTTCATATTTAATTTTTTCCATTTCTCTCTGCCCCACAATGAAATAAGACAGTAAGACAACAAGAAAGGTTTTCTGGCACTAACATCCTCTAGCTTTGTTAATCACAACAGTATCAGTAGACTAACATACGTGATTACATAATTTTCTCCTGAATGTTTTTTAATGTGTATTTTAACTCTTCCTTGTCTAAATCTTTAATCACCCATTTCTGGAAGCAAAGAGCTAAAGGTCTTCATGAACTATTGTGGAGTCTGTAACAAATTAGAAGTTGACTTCTTAAATATTCAAATGATCTATACGGATGCAAAGTGAGGTACACTACCTAGTAGTGTCATAAAAAATACAGTATTATAAATGGAATGACAGATGGTGAGGCACAGTTTTTTTCTCATGTTTTATATGTGTGCTGCTTCAAAAAACAACACATTGTAATGAGTGACATGCTAATCACAGTCGATCAAATGATGAAAAGGTGTAGTCAAAAAGCATAATAGTGGAAAAATGAAGTCTGAGTAAAAATGGTCAGAAGTACTGTAAAAAAGTAGAAGTTGCACAGGAAGTATCTTCATCAGGTATGAGGAAAAAACTATTAGAAAAATAATATATTAATATTTATATTGATCAATACTTATTTACAGATGCTTCAAACCAGCAGTTAGAACTTTGGTCCATGAGTATATTCCCACTGATTTAAAAAGTAAAACTTTTATTGAACTCTAAAACCAGTAATCGTCCCTGAATTTCAAGTGTATCTTTTTACATTGGGCAACTTCAGTGGCAGAGCATGAGAAATAATAGTTGAGATGGAAAACTAACAAATAGTTTGGCTTAAGGAGCCCTCTTAGATAATTCTTCCATCTTAAAACTTTTGACAGAAAAATTAATAGTGAGGGTGAAAATATATAGCTTTAGGATCTCACTTTCACTTTCCCTCTTTCATGGTCCATGTGTATTTTCTTCTACCGCTGTTGAACTTTCTGGTTTACCGCTGAACTTGGCTTCTTTTTCTTTTTTTTTTTTTTTTTCCCTCCCTGTTGTATTTAAAAAAAAACCACCAACAAATCCGAGCATATGATGTCGTGGTTTAACCCGCCAGCCACGCAGTTTGCTCACTCACTCACCCCTCTTTCTTCTCCCCAGCTCCTGGGAGGGTGGGGAAGAGAATCAAAAGAATGCAACTCGCACAGGTTGTGATAAGAACAATTTAGAAAGAAAGGTATAATACAAACCACTACTGCTACCACCAATAATAATAATGCCAAGAGAAATACAAGGGAAGAGAATACAGTCGCTCACCACCTGATACCAAGCCTGACTCAGCAACAAACCCCCATACCCTTCCAGGTCTCTTCCCTCTGTTTTTACATTCTGGGCATGGCGTGCTGTGGTATGGAATACCTCTTTGGTCAGTTGAATCAGGTGCCCTGCCTCTGCTTCGTCCTGGCTCCCCCTCCTCCCTGGCAGAGCATGAGACTCAGAAAGTCCTTGGTCAAACAAAAACAATCTAAGCAGTAACTGAAAACATTGGTGCTATCAGCGCTGTTCACATGCCGAAAGTCAAAAACACAGCGCTGCACCAGCTACCGAGAAGGAGAAAAATGACTGCTACTGCTGAACCCGTGACACATGGTTACAAGCAGAATGTTCCAGGTTTGTTTTATTTTTTTGCTTAATCTTCTGGAATCTCCTTCATATAACTTTGCAAAGATTGTTCTTTCTGTATTTAAAATTTTTTGACACAGTACAGTTTGGCCACAGATTTTTCTTTGAAACTTGTGTACATTTACTCTTGCATATGCAACCTCATTTTCTGGAGAGTTAATCATCATTCAAGGATAATTATTATTACACTTGGTCTACTTGTTCTTGCAAATTCTTGAAAAACAACAACAACAACAAAACAATCCCAGAAAAACAACCACGATGAACTACCTTATTTTTCTGATTTTTCGTGTAAATGATAATAAGATAGCAATCGTGCCTTCACAGATTTTCTCACTGTATTTGAGGAAAGTCTATTTCTCAGGCTTAACAAAAGATTCTTTTGTGGGTTTTATCATTCTTATTGTCACATTCATGCTCCTGATTTCTGACATTTTGCAGGACATTTGACATGTTCTAGCTGGAAGTATTTCTGAATGAGATAGATATAATCAAACTTTTCTATTCAAATATTTCTTCCTTGTTTCTTCTTAATTTCTATCAAATTCAGGAAAATAAATCTTGATTGTGAATCCCTACTGAATGCAGACACTTGCAAGAGGCTCAGAAATAGTGTTAACTCTTTCTGAGCTAATGGGAGACTTTTCTAGATCTCATTATAAGCGACATACTCCTGTGTTTCATGTGTATTCACTGTATTCTTGGAGTACATTGAAAGACTGGATTTCTGCCAGGATTTTTATGACAATTATTCTAATAACTAAATCCTTTCATGGTCTAACACACCATATTCACTTTTAGTGGCAAATGCTCAAAAAAAATATAACTGCAGTCTCTTCCCTTCTATGCTACATCTCTTTGTTATTAGAAAACATTCTATTCTTATCCTTAATACTCTGACCCATTTTAATATAGTTAACACTTTAAAATATAAAAATTAGAAACAGAAAGTTGTGAGAGATAGTAATAGCTGAAAGAACCAAAAAGGCAGGAAAAGCAAAGTGCAAAATTTTCAACTGTTGTCACAGAATATATTTTTGACACCAGCAATTGTTCTGGTAGGTTGAAATACTTGTTAGGTATAGAATAAATCGCTGACATACAGAGAATTTTTTCTTACATTAAATAAGCTTGTCCTTTTTTGCAGACTGTTTATACAGTATTCATATTATTTATATGGAGCTGTAATGAAAGATGAGTAATTTTTTTTATACCATGCTTTAAACATGGTTTTCCGTTCCTCAAAAAAAAAAAAAAAAAAAAAAAAAAATGGTCTAACTTCATCTGCATCCTGAAGTTCTGCTGACAGGAATACCTGTTTATTGACAGATGAAAGAAAACCACTTGCTGAAGAAGTGCCTAAATCTATGCATCAGAATGAGCACATTAAGAAGTGTAATATGAAATAGATTTAAAAGTCACAAAGACCAGTTTCAGGGTGTGCCTGTTTCTTTCTAAAATATGATTCTGACATTGAGGCACTATCTCATGCAATTTAGTTTTCTGAAGATTGACAAGACTACAAAACTAAGTTCAGATGTGTTCAAACCTTTGCACAAAATCTGTTGTGCATCTTGCTCAAGGGAATGCAAATTGTTTGCAATGTTGCACATGGTTAGAAACAGTTTAAAAAAATATCAATTGTCCTTCTGCTTTTCTCTGCTGCGCTGGGTTTTCTCACTGTCTCAAGAACACAGCTGGAATTACAAAGTATGTGTAGCATAGGAAGTTCTCAGAGAAAGGCTCCATTTTGAACAAAATATTAATTAAATATCATTGAGACATAGAACACCGCCACTCTAAGCAGCCAATAGGTGCTCTTAATTTCCATTTTGCACCAATAGATGATGAAGTTTTTAATGTCCTTTCGCATCAGTTTTTGATTTTTCAGATAATTTTCCTCCTCTTAATATTAGGATAGCAAATGACATTAAGAAGTTCTTATTCTCTGAAGATATTTGCACCTTTTACCAACCTATTTTTCACCTTTTCAGATGGTAAGTTACCATTAGAGTTCCTTTGCACTTATCAATAGTATCTTAGGGTATCTCCAGTTTCTAGAAACCCAGCTGTTTTTCAAAGATGCCAGTTGCACTTCTCAAGGATGCTGGTTCAGAGGCCTAGTTCTCAGACTGGCAGGCATTTTCTCTGTCAGTATCTTTCAGCAGACGTTTACTTCTTTTCAGTAATTTTCCACTTCTAACCACACTGCCTTTATGACTGCCTACATCATATCACTTGATAATGCACTTGAAATATGTTTAGCAGTGGTATATTGTTAGGTTTTACAAAAGAAAATAAAAAGTAAAAATTAGACCCTAAAAATGTGGAGAATCATATCTTGAAATGCAATCATAATCCAGGCAGTGATATCTGCATGCTAAAATAATATACACACGAAACAATAATGAAGGCTATATATAAAAAAGCTATTAAAAATTCACTTACATATATTTTGATAAAGACAGAGAAACTGGCTTTGGGATTTCTTTTATTTTATCATAAATAATAATTTTAAGTATATGCCAGACTTTATGAAAAGAAGCATTGCATTTCTCTTGTGGGCAGCACTGTTCAATAATCATCTGCTAAAGAGTTTCTTTTACTATCCGAGTCTCTGTCAAAGTTAGGATATTTGATTCAATAAACTACCGGTCTTATCCATTATTGCAATTCTTATGTTCCTATGGCTTTATATTTCCTTGGTAACAATTACTTTGAACTGGATAATATAATACAATACCTACTTACCTTGTTATTTGGAATGAATAATAGTCAGTATAATAGGCAAGTCTTCCAAAGAGCTTTTACTTCTGAGTAGTGAAATGGTGCACTGACATTTTCAGTAGTGAATAGATTTCACAACTGACATATTAATAGCCGTTAAATGGAGAAATGTCTGGTTGTATGTCTTCAAAAAGCTTTTGAACAGGAGATAAGACTTTCCAGTATGAAGATTTATTTCTTTTTAAGATTATATATTGTTAAAATTAATGAATTAGGCCCAGGTCTTTTTTTTCGTTTTTTCTTCATTTCAAAAGTCTTTGTCAAAATATATACTTAGGTGTATAAATAGTTTAATATTTAAAAAGTGTGGAGCAGCTGAAGCTACCATTAAGTTCCAAATCTTAGCTGCCTCACAAGGCCAATGTTTTTGTGTGTTCTGTAACCATATTAGTGCATAACATTGTAAGATTTATGGGTGACATTTTAGGCATGATTGTATCTATTTCCAGAAGGTACTAAATAGTGCTGCTTCACTAAACTGTATCACAGCTTTTCTGAACTATGGAACCCAGTATCTTATTTTATGAGGATATTAGGCCTAGAAATTCAAAAGTCCCCATTTAAAAACATTTTATCCTACATAACTCCTGTGGTATTTTTGACTAATCATTTAGGGGACTAAGCATAGGTAGTATAAAGAAGACAAAAAAAACCAAAAAAAGCCAAAAAAACCCCCCTTACTTTGTCCTTGTATCACGAATGGATAAAATTGATAGTATTGCTCTACATATTAAACTTCAAACTCATCTGTAATAGAAGAGGATAAAGTTTCTGTGGAGCCAACAAAGAATGGCAGAAACACTGAGACAAGACACTGTAGATGACTTAAGTCTCTTGCTGTTGATAGTCCAAACAAACTTACCTCTATTGCTGCATGCAACATTCATATGCTCATAGGTTTCATATGCTCCTTTTAGACACTGTATGCCTCAATACCCCACCAATAATATATATGAATTCTTAGGTAATGTGTTTTGCAAGAATAAATTAATTAAAAAAAGCTAAAAGTGTTCTAAGGAGCTTAACAATAATACAAGTATGGGGAACAAAGACATACTGGCATCAAAATTAAATAAACATGTTTTTTCTCCTCTAACAAAAATCTTCTCCTAGACTACTCAAGCACAGAAAAACTAGCAAAATATGTAAATAGGAATAGCCTCACTCTTGCAGGCCCTTGTTCTCATGGGGGACTTCAACCACACTGATATCTGTTGGAGGGATGGTACAGCCCAGCACAAGCAATCCAAGAGGTTCCTCGATTCTGTGGAAGATAACTTTCTTCTGCAAATAATAGAGGAGCCAACAAGGAGAGGTGCCATGCTTGAACTCGTCCTCACCAACAAGGAAGGGCTGATTGGAAATGTGATGCTCCAGGGCAACCTACCTTGATTATCGCGATCATGAGACAGTTGAATTAGAGATCCTCAGGACAGTGAGAAGAGCGTGCAGCAAGCTCACTGCCCTGGACTTCAAGAGGGCAGAATTGTGCCTCTTCAGGAACCTGCTTAGTAAGGATCTATGGAATATAGCCCTAGAGGGCAGTGGGGCCCAAAATTCTTGGTTGATATTCAAGGATCACCTACTACAAGCTCAGGAGCGATACATCCCAACTAGAAGGAAGTGCTGCAGGAGGGCCAGGAGACCTCCTTGGATGCATAAGGAGCTGCTGAGGAAAATTGGAAAGAAAAAAGAGGCTTATAAAAGGTGGAAGCAAGGACAGGTGGCCTGGGAAGAATACAGGGATGCTGTCCAGGAAGCTAGGGACCAGGTTAGGAAAGCTAAGGCCTACACTAGAATTAAACTTAGCAAGGGATGTGAAAGATAACAGGAAGGGATTCTATAGGTATGTAACAAATAAAAGACAGACTAGGGACAATGCGGGCCCCTCTGGAAGCTATAGGGAGAACTGTCTACCCTGGATTTGGAGATGGCTGAGGTTCCTAATGACTTCTTTGCCTCAGTCTTCGCTGATAGATGCTCTGATTATACCACCCAAGTCTTGGAAGGCAGACGCAGAGACTGTGAGAATGAAGACTCTAGGCCCACTGTAGGAGAAGATCTGGACAGAGACCGTCTTAAGAACCTGAACATGCACAAGTCCATGGGACCCAAAGAAATTCATCCATGGGTCCTGAAGCAGCTGGCAAATGAAGTTGCAAAGGACTGTCCTTCATGTTTGAAAAATCATGGCAGTCAGGTGAAGAACCTGATGATTGGAAAAAGGGAGATATAACCCCCATTTTCAAGAAGAGGAAAATGAATGAGCCGGGGAACTACAGATCAGCCAGCCTCACCTCTGTGCCTGGCAAAATCTTGGATCAGATTCTCCTGGAAGGCATACTAAGGCTCATCGAAAACAACAAGGTGCTTGGTGACAGCCAACATGGAGAAATCCTGCCTGACCAATCTGGTGGCCTCCCATGATGGGACTACGGAACTGATGGGCAGGGGTAGAGCAGTTGATGTCATCTACCTGGACTTGTACAAAGTGTTCAACACTGTCCCACATGACATCCTTGTCTCTAAATTGGAGAGACATCAATTTGATAGGTGGACCACTCAGTGGATAAAGAACCGTCTGGATGGCTGCATGCAAAGAGTTGTGGTCTATGGCTCAGTGTCCAGATGGAAACCAGTAATGAGTTTCTCAGGGATTGGTGGTCAGACCGGTCTTGTTCAACGCCTTTGTTGGTGACATGGGCAGTGGGATTGAGTGTGCCCTCAGCAAGTTTGCTGGTGACACCAAGTTGTGTGTTTTGGATATGCTGGAGAGAAGGAATGCCGTGCAGAGGAATATTGATATACTTGTAAGGTGGGCTGATGTCAACTTGATGAAGTTTACCATGCCAAGTGCAAGATCCTACACCTGGGTCTGAGCAATCCAAGGCACAGCTCCAGGTTGGACAGAGAAGATATTCAGAGCAGCCCTGCGGTGAAGTATTTGGGGGTGTTGGTCGATGAGAAAATGAATCCTGGGCTGCATCAAGAGAAGCGTGACCAGCAGGTCGAGGGAGGTGATCCTGCCCCTTTACTCTGCTCTTGTGAGACCTCACTTGGAGTATTGTTTGCAGTTCTGGTGTCCTCAACATAAAAAGGACATGGAAATTTTGGAACAAGTCCAAAGGAGGGCTGCAAGGATGATGAGGGGACTGGGGCATCGCCTTCATGTAGACAGGCTGAGAAAGTTTTGTCTGTTCAGCCTGGAGAAGAGAAGTCTGCATGGAGACCTCATAGCAGCCTTCCAGTATCTGAAGGGGGCCTATGAGGATGCTGAGGAGGGACTCTTCATTAGGGACTGTAGTGAGAGGACAAGGGGTAATTGGTTCAAACTTAAACAGGGGAAGTTTAGATTGGATATGAGGAAGAAATTCTTTACTGTAAGGTTGGTGAGGCACTGGAATGGGTTGCTCAAGGGAGTTATGAATGCTCTATCGCTGGCGGTGTTCAAGGCCAGGTTGGACATAGGCTTGGGTGGCATGGTTTAGTATGAGGTGTTCGTGCCCATTGGAGGCGGTTTGGAATTAGATGATCTTAAGGTCCTTTCCAACCCTAACTATTCTATGATTCTATGATTCTATGCATATCATTGCCTTGTACCTCGCCATTGATATGATATAGTAGCACAGGAAGAATTATTTCTAAAATATCTTGTTAAAAAATATTGCCCTAGAGTGCTTTTATTTTCCTGATTTCAATATATTCCATGACGATAATAATTTGTTACCCTTGACTTCAAAAGGAAAATTCCTAAGACCCTAAATTGACTGGAAATCAACATGTGATCCTAAACTCAACATCTGATCCTAAAGTTCTAATTTTATTACCACCACTTTTAAAAAAATGTTTAATAGATTTTGTACCTTTTTTTCTATAGAGCACCAAACCCAGAACAAGAAATATCAAAGAGTAATTCACTTATCATTAATTGTTTGAAAACCAAGAATTTCTAATGAAAAAATATTTTTTTATAACATATGCTACAGTCAGTACATTCTCTTAACTAGGAAACAAAACCAAAATGGTTTCTATCTCATTTCAGAGACAAATTCTCTGCTGAAATTTGGGTGTTACCAGCAGGTTCTGCAGAGACCAAAAAGATCATATCAAGGAGTTTTAATGATACTCTCATGATTCAAACAGAAATAGTGATATAGAAATAAAGCACAACATCAAGCCAAAGAGTCATTTGGAATCACAGAATAGTTAGGGTTGGAAAGGGCTTTAAGATCACCAAGTTATGATTCTATGATTCTATGATTCCAAACCCCCTGCCATGGACACAGACACCTCATACCAAACCATGTTACTCAAGGCTCTATCCAACCCCATCTTAAAAACTGCCAGAGATGGAGCATTCACAATTACCTTGTGCAACCCATTCCAGTGCCTCACCACCCTCACAGTAAAGAACTTCCTCCTTGTATCCAATCTAAACTTCCTGTTTAAGTTTTAACCCATTACCCCTGTCCTGTCACTATAGTCCCTAATGAAGAGTCCCTCCCCAACAGCCTTATAAAGCCCCTTCAGATACTGGAAGGCTGCTATGAGGTCTCCAGGCAACCTTCTCTTCTCCAGGCTGAGCATCCCAACTTTCTCAGCCTGTCTTCATGTGGGAGGACCTCCAGTCCCCCTCGTGGCCCTCCTCTGGACTTGTTCCAACAGTTCCATATCCTTTTTATGTTGAGGACAACAGAACTGTGCACTCAATACTCCAAGTGAGGTCTCACGAGAGCAGAGTAGAGGGGCAGGATCACCTCCTTCAACCTGCTGGTCACGTTTGTTTAGATGCAGCCCAGGATGCAGTTGGATTTATGGGTGGTGAGTGCAGAGCGCCTGCTCATGTTAAGTTTCTCATCAATCAACACCCCGAAGTCCTTCTCCGCAAGGCTTTTCTAAACCTCTTCTCAGTCCAACCTGTAGCTGTGCCTGAGATTGCTCAGACCCAGGTGTAGGAACTTGCCCTTGCATGGTTAAACTTCATCAGGTTGTCATCAGCCTACCTTACAAGTATATCAAGATCCCTCTGGATGGCATTCCTCACCTCCATCTTATCAACCGTACTACACAGTTTGGTGTTTATCAGCAAAATTGCTGAGGGCACACTCAAACATAGAATCATTGAATTATAGAATCGTTAAGGTTGGAAAGGACCTTAGATCACCTAGTTCCAACCCCTGCCATGGGCAGGGACACCTCCCACTAAATCATGTCATCCAAGCTCTGTCCAGCCTGGCCTGGACACCACGGGGGATGGAGAATTCACAAGTTCCTCGGGGAACTCATTCCAGTACGTCACCAAAACTTCATAAGTTCGGTATCAGCCTACCTCACAAATGTGTCAAGGTCTCTCTGGATGGCATTCCTTCCCTCCAGCATATCAACCAAACCACACAGCCTGGTGTCATCGGCAAACTTGCTGAGGGCACACTCAATCCCACTGTCTGTGTCACCAACAAAGATCTTGAACAAGACTGGCCCCAACACCAGTCCCTGAGGTACACCACTCATTACTGACCTCCATCTGGATATTGAACCATTGAGCACAACAATTTATGTGTGGCCATCCAGACAGTTCATTATCCACTGAGTGATCCACCTATCAAATTGATGTCTCTCCAATTTAGAGACAAGGATCTAACGTGGGACAATGTTGAATACTTTGCACAAGTTCAGGTAAATGATGTCAACTTCTCTATTCCTGTCTATCATATCCATAGCCCCATCATAGAGGGCCACCAGATTGGCCAGGCAGGCTTTCCCCTTAGTGAAGCCATGCTGGCTATCACCAAGCACCTTGTTGTTTTTGATGTGTCTTAGCATGCCTTCCAGGAGAATCTGCTCCAAAATTTTTCTGGGCACAGAGGTGGGACTGACTGCTCTGTAGTTCCCTGGGTCATCCATATTCCCCTCCTTGAAAATGGGGTTATAGCTCCCTTTTTTCAGTCATTGGGAACATCACCTGACTGCCATGATTTTTCTAATATGATGGAAAGTGGCTTTGCAGCTTCGTTTGCCAGCTCCTTCAGGATCCATGGATGGTTTTCTTTGGGTCCTATGGGCTTGTGCACGTTCAGGTTCCTAATATCCTCTCAAGCCATATCCTCTCCTACAGTGGGCTTAAGATCTTCATTCTCACAGTCTGTGTGTCTGCCTTCCAAGACTTGGTGTGTATATAAATATATGTACACATATATACATATATAAAGTAATATGAGTATATATAAAGTAATTAATATATACATAGAGTATACATAAATTAAGTCTTTTCAGAAGTAAAGTAATTAAATTAAAACCCTTGCATCACACCATTGTAGCATAACTTGCTTCTTAACTGGATATCTTTGTTAAGACATTTGTGATTTTCTAAAAAAAGAAAAAATAATTAAAAAAAAAAATCATTGCTATTATTGCCCATGCATGTAAAGTATGGCTGGTTACCTTGACAAAAGCAACTCTACTGTAGTGCAGTGAATAAATCTGCTGTCCAGTTTTAATGCAACAAGTATTTGATGCCAATGTCAGAAATAATACATAAGGAAATACATGTACTGAACCTCAGCAAATAGGAATGCGCCTTTAATTTTACTCACAGACTCCTTTATAAAATGGACCAAAATCAATGCTTCTATGTGTATGATAATTAACCAGTTATAATAGATATGTTAAACGTGCTTGCACAGATTTAAAATAATTCAAGGCAAGAATTCTGCAAAACAGAAGCAAAACGTGGTATAATACCAAGTGTTCATTAATTCATAATTTGTATGAATTATGTAACTCAAGGTATTAAGGATAATCTTTGATGCCAGACAGATCTGGCTGAAATGTTAACATTACTTGAATCATTTGTACCAGAAATGGCTGCTATTTGAGGTTATGAATATGAAAAAAAAGTCTTTATTTTTTTTTTTTTGCTTTGTATTGTTTCAAAGAAATGTTATTCTATTAAAAATATTTAAATTCAAGCAAATGAAAAGGTTGTAAAATTAAATTACACTACTAGAGGGACTTTTAATAGTACCATAAGTGTGAAAACCAATTTGGTTTTTAATACTCCTTATGTTCTAAACTGTCGTTTCATGCATGAGCAGCTCTGTTCAGTAGCATTAATATTTTGATTTTAATAAATTTGGCATACAGAAATTTTTATTACTTTCTAAGCAAAAATAAATATGCTCTATGCTGCTATTTTAATAAAAATATTAAATTACTCGTTTTTTCCATAATGTTAAAAAAAAAAGACTTTTAAAATTTCTTGAAACCACTGTCAAAATTATTAGTCATATTTGCCACTTTTTCAAGCCCACCCAGAGAAAAAAATCTATTTTCTACTGAAAAATTATACAAACATTGCTCAGATACTTTCTTATTAATACAACAAAAAAACAGCAGCTTTGACACGGTGGATGCCATTTCTCTTGCCTTTTTTTTTTTTGGTAGATTAATTAATAAATCATGTGACTGATCTAATCTGAATATCTGTTTCTCTTTCAAATCCTCTTAGAAAAATACAGTGCTAATTAACAACTTATTTTGCTCTACAGATCATGTTTTATTAATTCAGAAAACAAAACCTAAGTTAAACAGTCCAACTTATCTATTCTTCCTAAGACTGACTGTTTACAGTTCTGTCAGAAATTTGTTAAGGAAAAATGGTTTTGCCTAACTAAATATTTATGCTGATTCTAGAGATTATATTCATATCTATTAACTATAAAGTCAATTATTACTTTAAGATTTAGAACATTTTAGAAATGTTCTAATATTTCAGTCTCTTCAGTGGGTGATTTCGCCAATTTATAGGATTTGTATTTTGAAAAGAACAGTTGGATTTTAAACCAAAAGTCATATTTTTGTTGACTCGCAGAGTATTTGCAATCAAATATTCAGTTTCACTGAAACATAGAAACGAACAGAACATTCCAAAACAGGGTGGAATATAATAAAGTGATAATACAATGTAAAGAAATACTTTGGTTAGCTAGCATTTTCCTACAGAAGCATATTATCTAATATAACATTCCATTAATTAGACACAAGATGTGCTTGTTCTCATGTTTGTTACTGATTCATTTTAACTTCTCTTTATCTTTAACCCAGCTACTGAAGAGACATTAAGAAATGTGACAATATTCTACAGACAAAAATGATTTACAAAACAGATTCTGAGAGCAATGGATACAAGAAAATACGTTTTGTAAGAAAATGCTTACCTAGCAAGGTAAAGAGAACATGGAACAGGAGCGCTTCTTCAGTATTGTTTCAGAGGAGAAGAAAAAGTCAAATAGATTAATCAATGTGATGCTATACTGGTTTTATATATACCATGCAGATGGCACTGGGGAAGAGAAGATTAAATAAATTTTAAATTTAATTCATTTGAGTTATACTTCATTACTTTAAATTTGAATGCTTCCTTAGTCACATTCCTGATCAGCGGCAATGCTAAAGTGCTAATAAGTGAGGAGTTGTGTCATGGGTTCAGCAGTAGCAGTCATTTTTCACCTTCTCGGTAGCTGGTGCAGTGTTGTGTTTTTGACTTTTGGCCTGGGGACAGCACTGATAACACCAGTGTTTTTAGTTATGGCTTAGTGATGTTTGGTCTGGCCAAGGGCTTTTGGAGCCTCATGCTCTGCCAGGGAGGAGGAGAAGCAGGGGGGAAGCGGAGACAGGACACCTGACCCAAACTGACCAAAG
>JAOEHY010018627.1:30114-42058 GCA_025447955.1 Psilopsiagon aurifrons
TGCTAAGATAGCAAATACATGCTGAAACCATGAACTCAAGAGAATCAAGAGCAACAACTTCCAGAGCCAATAAATCATCATTGTGACGAGTGGCTATTAATCCTGTTGTTATCTCAACCTTTCGTGCCCCACGTTGGGCGCCAAAAAGAACTGTGGTGGTTTAAGCCATAAATCAGCCACGCAGTTTCCTACGCGGAGAATCGAAAGAATGCAACTCCCAGTGGTTGAGATAAGAACAGTTTAGCAACTAAGGTATAACACAAACCACTACTGCTATCACCAATGGTAATAATGACAAGAGAAATACAAGGGAAGAGAATACAACAGCTCACCATGTGTACCCAGCCCGACCAAGCAGTGCACCCCCCACACCCTTTTGGGTCTCTGCTCTCCTTTTCTGTATCCCGGGCATGATGTGCTGTGGTATGGAATACCTCTTTGGTCAGTTTGAATCAGGTGCCCTGTCTCTGCTTCCTTCCAGCTTCCCCTCCTCCCTGGCAGACCATGAGGCTCCAAAAGTCCTTGGCCAGACCAAACATCACTAGGCCATAACTAAAAACATTGGTGTCATCAGTGCTGTCCCCAGGCCACAAGTCAAAACCACAGCACTGCACCAGCTGCCGAGAAGGGGAAAAATGACTGCTACTGCTGAACCCGTGACACTCCCTCTTTTTCCCTCCTTTTTACCTCTTCCCCTTTTTCCCCTCTTTTTCCCGCTTTTTCCTTTTCCCTTTTCCCTTTTTCCCCTTTCCCCTTTTCCCCTTTTCCCCCCTTTTTTCTCCTATTCCCGCTTTTTCCCCTTTTCCCTTTTATCCCCTTTCCTTTTCCCTTTCTCTCCCTTTCTCCTTTTTTTTGCCCCTTTTCCCATTTTTATACCTTTTTCCCCTTTTTTCTCTTTTTCCCCCTTTTCCCCCATTTTCCCCCTTTTCTCCCCTTTTCACCATTTTTTCCCCTTTCCCCCTTTTTTCCCCGTTTTCTGCCTTTCTTTCTCCTTTCCCTTTTTCCCCTTTCCCTTTTAATTTTCTATTTCCCCTTTTTTCTTCCCTTCCTTCCCCTCTTTCTCTTCTCCCCCCTTCCTCCCCTTTTACGGTTAAAGCCAGCTCACAATTCTCAGTGCAAATTTGAGTGCTTAGGGTTGCTGTATATGGAGCAAATGCTTATAAGCAGTTGGACTCCTGGAACAAGTACCAACAAAGTGCCTAAATTTATATTTCTTTTCTACTTCTCAAAACTCGGATGAGCTGTCAAAGAGGTCAACACATGTTTTGCAATTTACGCTTGAGTATTTTTCAGAGTAAGTGTTGACCTTATGGCGAATCACTTTCTTGAAGAATTTAAAGGATGAGAAGGAAGGAAAGTAACATTTCTGTCTTTCTTCATTTTAAAGGAAATGCTAAAGTAAGAACTCATCTGGATTTAACAAAATGTATGCATTCAAATGTGGAAGCTGAAGTGAATTTACAGAAGTTCAGCATCATACTCCCTCATTGCTTGACAGAACACACATTTTTATCATCAGCACTTTGAGTCATCTGAACAGAGAAAACCTAAAAGTCTAACATGTGCTCCGGTAAGTTGAAAAAGTAGTCTGAGTGTATTTTGAGTTAAAATAAAGTGAGTGAGAAGACTGCTAGCAGCCAGAGACAGATTTTCTATTGAGTTGCTCCAGAAATACACATTGAAAATATTAAAAATAATATTTTAAGTTTGTGAATGAATGCTTTGAAAATTAGGAAATTAATTTCCAGTGTGCATATATTCACTAAATGCATCTTTTAATTATTCAATTAACTATTATTGCTTTCCAGAAGAACCATGTTGGGTCATTCCTTGGGGTAGATATTTACACACTTTTGTTGGAAATGGAAGTCTTGAAAAACTCACTGAGTTAAGAGTTAGGGAAAATAAGTCAATAAAAAATTATTCCAGGAGAAATCACAAGGTAAAGTTAATATTCTTTTATCATTAGAATCAAAGTGACTTTTATATACTGCTCATTGTTTACCTCACATTCCTTTAATATGACTGGAGGAAAAGGGAATCTAAGTTATACAAAATAACTGTTCAGGGAAAGAACCACAAAATATTAGTCTCACAAAAACTATTTCTTTTGTCCATATAGTTTTCTCACCTGTTTCCTGACTCATTAGTTTAATAACTTTAGAGGGGATTCGTATTGTTTAATGCAATTTACAAATTTTACAATTACTGTAAAAATTTCATTAGCATATGTTGTAATTTTCTAGCAGAGAGATGATTTATAGTATAGGAAGATAATTTTTAGGAAGGATAATTGCATTATTACATTTTTAGTATTTTATACTCTACACTGATTACTAATGAAAACAGACTTTGAAGAAATGCCTTGTTCTAATTTGTGTTTCAAATTGACAAATAATGGTAACTAAAAGTTGTATGTCTGACTTTGATGAAAAAGTTTTCTTTGTATCATACGCACAATTCAATTCACATAAACAAAAATTTAAGGCTTCATTCTTCATTTCTTCCAAGGCCTGAGAATTGCTTAACCTCATTCTACTTTTGAGCTTCAAACACACATCCAAAAAGAAAGAGACATTTCTTCTGAATATTTGTCTTAACATAAAATCAGTACATTTACATAGGTCAGGGTGCCTTTCTGCACAGCTTTGACGCTGCAGGAGCCTGACCAAATAACAGGCAATCTCCAGCTATAGGTGGGCTCTTATAAAGGTTATTGGCCAAATGCTTTTCTGTCTTGTGATCCTTATGTAGAGCCTGCCTTCACTGTAGACTGTATACACTGAGACTTGTACTCAATTTGCACCTTTTTACCCCACAGTTACAAAGCACAGTAACTGTGCTTTGTTACTGTCAGCAACTGCCAGCAACAAGAAATTTGCATATTTTCGTTTAATTAGCAGGAGGGTATACACCCTTTAATTAGACTTGTTATCAAGAGAGAAGAGAAATGTTCTTCTTAATTCTTTCTTATTGTGTCTTGCAATACAATTATGGCAGTCACTTGAGGCAGTTTTACTGTGAGGAAAGCTTTATTTTGAAAATATTCTTGCTATGAAAATTTCATGTTTATACTTGGAGGAAATTATTGAATATTCACCATTTTGTCTGTCTCCCCTTGAAAAACTTGGTTCAACAGTTAACAATGAAGAATGTATGCCCCAGAAAATTATTATCACTGTTTGAAACCATATTATGATCAAAGGGTCCTAGCAAGTTTTCCAAACAACTTTGTTTAAACTCTGAGATTCCACATTATGTGTCAAAAATTCATCTGAATTAAAAAAAAAAAAAAAAAAGAAAAGCAACAAAAAGTCCCTACAAGCAGATCCTTTTCTCTTCTTTTACATCACATTAACACAGCTATGCCACATGCAATTGTGCCATTTGATGGTGGCTCCCCAGTGCAGAACTCCAAAGACCTGGGAGAAACCCCTGTCAGAATGATTGTCTATCCTAATAATCAGTGGAAGGACAGGGAAAAGATAGCAACTAAAATCAGATTTTCAAACAGTAAAAAAAAAGATTAATGTAAATGTATAGGTTGAAATGTTATTTAATAGTGGCATATGGATATCTTAACTTCTGTTCAGCAGTGTTGACTTACCTTGAAAGACCAAATTCAGTCTTTTCCTTTTTGCCTTTCTTCTTTTAAATACTGACTTCATTATGCCAAATACTGTTTTTCATCCTTCTAAGTGAAGTGTGTGGGCATAAATCCAATTTTCTTTTTTAGGTCACACTCTCTCTAGACTCCATGACATGTACAGCTTTTCAGTCAATGGAGTTCCAATTTGTTTCAGCTTGGAATAATTACTGTGCAAAAGAATTACTGTGCAAATGATTAAAAAACAACGAGAATTGCTGACTATATCCATGTCCATACAATGCATGGGCACTGTGTGTGTCTAAAGGTGTAACAAGAAGTATCAATAGATATTTATGACTTTGATAATTTGATTAGTGTGTTGTATTAAAATTTCATTGAGCAGGAGCTGTTCTTCCTAATTTCACCCTTGGGGGCATTAAGTGGAGCACTTCCAGTGATGAAGGGAGGTGATCCTCTGCTTAGCACTGGTGAAACACACCTGGAGTGGTGGGTCTGGACTTCCCAGAGAGATAGGGGCATACTTGAGCAAATGCAGAGAAGAAGCACAAAGATGGTAAAGTGAATGAAATATCTACATATGAGAAATGGCTGAGATCTGGGATTGTTCAGCCTGAAGAACAGAAGGTTCAGAGAGAAATCTTACCAATGTATACAAATACAGGGTGGGAGGGAGTAAAGGAGATGAAGTCAGAGCCTTGTCAGAGGTAGTCAATGACAAGGCGCAATGAGCACAAACACAGGTACAGGAAATTCCACTTGAACAAAATCTTTTTTACTATGAGAGTGAGCAAACTCAGAAACAAGTTGTCAGAGATTCTGTGGAGTTTCCATCGTTGGAGATACTCCAAACACAACTGCCACAGTCCTGAACACCCTGGTCTAGCTAATGATCCTTTGAGAAGGGGGCTAGACTACACAATTTTCAGAGGTCCTTTCCAACTTCAGCAATTCTCGGATTCTGTGAAGGATTTCCAGGGCTTTTTTTACTTCTCTAGGTTTAATGCTGGAAGAACATTACCTTTTGAGCCAATTAGCATGATGTTTTGTGATGAAAGAAGGTGCCCCATACAATTTCTTTATCAATGTATTACTTTATTCAATGTACTTATGTTCTGAATTGACACTGTAATTGTCATGTATTTATCATGTACATGGATTATTCTATGGATGCCTGTAATTTTTAAAAATGTTTTACTGCTATTTTTTTTAAATGCTTCATTATCTGTCATTATTTCAAATACAGATTTCTATGTATTGAGGATGTATTGTTCATTAACTATTCTGGTTTACTAATTTTGACTTTTTCGTCATTGCGATAAAAAGGGTTTTAAAAGAGAGAGTTCTAGGCATCCCTAAGAGGTGTTGTTTCTGTATGTCCTTGACAAAAAAGCCACTCTTTGCATATATGGTCAGATAATTAATCCCTGAAATGTGTTTCCTTTGGTTGTGATCCTTTCTTATGCAGAGTCTGCGCAGGATTCTTGTAAGATCTCATGGAAAAATATACCATAGCAACTTTAAGACACACTGTTATGACCTCACAGGAATGTCAGAACAAGCTTTTTTAGTTCTGGATGTCTCTACATCCACCTTTGCACTTTGAGTGTTCAGTTTATAAGTATACTAAAAAAATACAACCTCAAAGTAGGAGCATCCTCAGTTATGTGATTCTAGACTCCTCTTTTCCACTGTGCGCAATGAAATTGCTCTTTCTAAACTCCCTGCTTTATCTATTCTGAAAGTTTTCATTTAGATGTAGAAATAGTTTCCTACTTGTCCAGTTCTCGATACAATTTCCAAGTAAAAATAAGGTTTGTGGTGGCTTGCAGCTGTTTATGTTCTCCTTATTTAGTGCTATGCCTTTTTAAGGAATGAAATATTATATATTTTTTATTTCACACTCTTGGTTCACAGCTAAAATGACCTCTCCTTCCTCAGAATTCTATTGGCCACTTCTATCCTAACATCTTATTTTCTCATTGTCTCTTGAATGAATCAGGAAGGCAGAGTGAGGTCAAAAATACATCGGGATAAATAAGTTAATAATTGGACTTGATGAAAATAAAGGTCTTTTCCAACCTAATTGATCCCATGATTCTAAGTCATCAGACAAAAACTGTTTCCACAAATTAAAAGGCTCTGATACAATGTATGTATGATATGACAGATTCTACTTACAAGCATGAAATGAAAGGAGCAATAGTTAAAAATTAAAAGGGTGGCTAAAAGGAAATAAAGTGTTGGTCCTTGGAATAACAGCTTGCTTTATATAATATGCTCCAGGAAGGGAAAAGTGCAACAAAGGCACCCCTGATGTAGGCAGAAAGGAGTTGACCAGGTAACCTCTGTTGGAAAGATTTTGTCTGGCCACTTTCCAGAATAAGTTTGGAAGGACTGAATAGTTGTGATTTTACTTTATATAATGCACATCACAAGGGTGACATATCTATTTCTTAAGGTCTAATTAATTTTTCTTTTAGTTGCAATGAACTTTGCATATGCATTGGCAGCTCAGTAAAAGAGTATGCAACATATTGATATCCTGATTGTCTTGCTGTTCCTAACTTTATAAGGTGGAAGTCAAAGCTGAATTAAAGATCTGTTGCTGGAAATATTAAACCCACAATGATGTTTCAATGATAAAATCTACCATGTAGGAAGAGGACAGTGAAACATATTAATCTAGTCTGACTGCGGAACAGAAAAAATGTCATTAAAATGATTAAACACACACATAATCTACAAATAAATCATAGTGATTAAAAAACAAAAAACAAAAAACAAAAAACCAAACCCATACAAAACAAAACAAAACAAACAAAACAAAACCCACCAAACCTCAGGATCTAGATTCTAGGCTTTTGAAAGCCAGAAAGTTAAAGAAAAAAAAATAATTTAGCTTTTGTGTTTGCTTCTTTTATTTCTGCATTTTTCTGTCCCTTTTGGCACTTTAATATAACTCATGATTTTAGCACACATTTTTTTTGTGGATGTATATCATATCCATTTCTTTCTTAGCTATTTTTAAATATATTTTGTTAATGTGAGATGATTAATGCACATCTCATACGTAAGTGTAGTAAAATTTAATAGTATTTGTAACCATAACCTTAATCATTGTCTTTGACAAAATTTTAGCAAGTGAAATTTTTGTTTAAGTAAACTAAATAAAGTTTTTCTATTTCTGTTGGGGTCAATATATCAGTATCATATGCAATATAAAGTTTTTTTAAAAACACATATTTAGGTCTACATATTGTATGGCTGTTTGGTTTTGGGCTTGGTTTGTTTGGTTTGTTGAGGGGGGTTTTTTCTTCCCAAAATTCCCCCAATTTTTTTCAAAAAGCAAACTATTTTGCTAAATATGATATTTTCTGGAAGAACCCACTACAATGTTAGTATACAGGTAAGTACTCAAAAAGCAGATTACTTTTACATTTTCTATGAAAAATTATGAAAAATTCTATCTGTATTTGTATAACAGATGGTATCTGTAAAAAAAAAACAATTAGCACAAAACACTTTTTCCTTCTGTATTTTCCACTGAGCTAGTAAAACTGAATGATATAAATGGCATTCTCAGATTCATAGTTTCATTACAGTGTCTGGGTTATTCCAGTGAGTAATGAAAGTTCTGACTCACATAAGTTATATTGCTTAGTCATGCTAGGTTTCCTTATTTCTTTATCCTGTATTTTCTTTCTTGTCCCAATCTTGTGTCTCCCAGTCATCCTTGTTTCATTGCTTCAGATATGTCAGTAGAGTTACTCCAGTCACTTTGTTTCCTGTTGTTGAAAGACTGTGAAGAATGACTGATATTTAGACATGCACATTGGTACACCAAGAACACCCAGGCCATGTGTGCCAGAGCCTTTTCTATCTCTTCTATGATTTTATTGTTTCTGCAGTTCACTCAAAGCTTGGATGAGTAAAGAAACGAAGTACCTTACTGAGCACACCGCCCCCTGATAATATTTTGAAGAATCACTTTTCCAAGTCTCATGTTACAAATATACTGATTGATTCAGATAGAATAAAAGAATCATCCTTCATGATAGTGTGGTGAACCAAAAATTTACTGCAGCATTTTGTGTTCAATATAGCACTCTGCGCATAGAAATATCTAAATGTGCAGAGAGGTCAGAAAGTGCTACCAATTTATTGCGCTGGACGCTGAAGTCCAGGGGGCAATGCTTTGCTAAAAATACTGAACCAGGCAAATCAATGAAATAAGCAAATCCCAAATTTGGATCTTATTGTTCTCTGAGGTGTACCTGCTCCATGCATTATATTGGTGTGTTTCTAAAATATTAATGTAATATAATAGTCTTCTTTTTTTTCCTGATGTCAAGTGAATATAGAAAATAATTTAAAACACAGTAGTTCTTTAAACTTTTAATTCCAAACAGTATGTTTCTTTATCTTTTCCTCTTATAGGCAATGCAAATTGAAGTGGAAAGTTGGTAAAATGTGGTAAGTTTTATTATCTAAATTCAATTTTCTTCAGCTGTGCTCCCTCAAGGACGTTTGCAATTTACCTACTAATTTACCTTTAGTTAGAAAGCATCATGCAGTTTTATCTGAAAACAATGGAAAAAGTCAGTTACAGGACTTTGAATTCTACATGGCCAAATGATTTATTGCTGGATCATCCAGCAAAACCTAATAATAGCTGCAATAAGCAATGCTTTAAAAAAAGTTTCACCATATGCCCATAATCATAATTTTCTTGCTGAGGGGCATAGAATAGCTATCCTTAAAAGAATGAGACAAGAAGCATAGACTTGTCTGTTAATTGGCATTCTGTAAGTAGAAAACAATTGGCACGAAATATATTGAAGCTTGTACTTTTAGCTGGCCAAATCATTAGAATACTTGAATTTACTTGGTGATGAAATACTTTTTAAAGAAGCAACAACAACAAACAGATGGCAAAAGAAGGAAGTAAAATGAGGGTAAAAGTTTACATGGGAAACAGAAATCAATAAGCAGATGAAGACAAAGAAAAGAAGTGAATAAGAGTAGTAAAGAAGATTAAGACTAAATATTTTTTTTACTCAAAATTATTTAAGAAGTTTTCAACCTGACCTTCTGTTGCTATTACTTGATACTCCCTTTAAAAATCTGAAGTAGCAGTTCTTGTAATTTCTAGATGTCTTATCTTACAAGTTCACTGGCTTTGTCATTTCTTAGGGTAATGGCTAGCAGCAGCAAAGGAAATCAAAACAATCTGTGTTAAAAGAACAAGTCCATGAAACAAAAATAAAATAAGCAAAATGTAAACAAAATAAACAATGCATAAAATAGAATGTCCTGATCTAAGACAGAAGAAAGGGGGTTATCCTAAAGCGCTTTCTCGTTTTTTTTCAACCAACTTCAAGTTCTTAAATTACACTGAGTGTAAACATAGTACTAAAAATATTACTTTACTCCTGTTTCTTGTTTAACCAATCTTTCTTCATTAGCTGTAGTGTTTCTGGTCTCTGACTACTCTCTAGAGATTTAAAAACATCAAACTCAAAGAAATCTCCTTCTTTGTAGCTGGTGCAGTGCATTCTTGACTTTCAGCCTGGGAACATCGCAGATAACACCAATGTTTTTAATTGTTGCTAAGCAACATTTACTCTGACCAAGTCCTTTCTGAGCCTCATGCTCTGCCAGGGAAGAGGGGAAGCCAGAAGGAAGCAGAGACAGGGCACCACCCAAACTAGCCAAAGGGGTATTCCGTACCACAGCACATCATGCCCACTATGTAAACTGGGATAAGTTACCCAGAAGGCCCAGATTGCTGTTCCGGTATGGCTGGGTATCAGCCTACAGGTGGTGAGCAACTGTATTCTCTCCCTTTGTTATTTCCCTTATCTTTATTGCTATTTGTGGTAGTAGTAATAGTTCTGTATTATGCCTTAGTTACTGGACTGTTCTTATCTGAACCCGTGGGAGTTACATTCTTTTTATTCTCCTCCCCAACCCTCCAGTAGCAGGAAGAGGAAAAAAGAGGGAGAGGGAGAGAGGGAGAGTGAGAGTGAGAGCGAGCAAGCAAGCGAGTGAGCAAGCAAGCGAGCAAGCAACTAACTGTGTGATTCTGAGTTACCAGCTGCTAAGGGCATGCTGCAAGCCAGAGGGTAGAGCAAAGGGCTTCCTCTATTCTGGAGAAGCTCTTTCTACAGAAAGTCAGGATTTTCCAGCACAAGGTGTGCCACAGCAGTATTGTAGTAATGTAAGTAATGTAGTAATGTAACTGGACGGGCTTGAACCACAACAATGGGTAAAATACAAATTGCATCATACTGACTATGTAAAGTAGTCACAGTGCTAAAAACATTCCAAATGTGTGTTTGTAAACTTGATGATAACAAGGCTGTCTCTTGTTCAAATATGAAGAGCATAGTATCACACTGATATTCTGAAAACCAACCTGAACATGCAACAGTGCAGCCCAGAGAAACAGAAACATGTTATGACCTCCTCAGCTTTGCATAGTTCTCTGTATGAGCTCATCTTGTTAGTTTCTCTTTTGTAAAGAGTTAGAATTGGTAGCATTTTCTTCATCCATCTCTCTCTCTGTATGAAGTATACTATAGTTTTGTCTGAGAATCAGACCATTGATCCATTGAAGCTGTGCGGAACTGTCTGCATTCAGAATGGGGCAGCCCCAACCTCTCCTCACAGAGGCCATCCTGCACCCCTCACTGCCAGTACCTGGACATGGATGCCCCACACAGCACAAGACTGTTTACCACAGCTCTGATAAGTAAAGTACATTGTTTTACGCCGCATGATCATCACAAGGGTTCTTTGTCAACGCGGTTGCTCTGCAAGGCATGGGCCTCCTTGTAGTCACCATTACACTGCAAGAGACCAAAGTGGATGAAGTTTCTAGTTGTAGTTTTTGGAGAAGTTTGTGCCGCTGAGAGACAGAGTAGAAGAGCCAGAGCAGCTCCAAATACAAGGCAGTGTTTTCGAAAAGATGAAATATAATTTTGTTTGGTGATTTGTATCTTTGGAAAGCAAGAGTTTGGACATTCTTTTAAAATAATTTTTCTTCCTAAGAAAGACTGGCTACCAAACTTTGTTTAATAATTTATGACAAAAATTAAAAAATGCTAACAATCATGGAGTACCTATTAGTAAGAGGATATTTCTTTATTCTTTAGTCTTTGAGGAGAAGTTAAAACAATCAGTAAGAAATCTACGTTTGTGATAGATTTCCATTATAAATATATTCAAATGTATAGATTATGAATATATTCAAATGTATAGTCTTTGAATCAGCTAGAGCCAATATCAAAACGTCCTATAGATAGAAATAATCACACAAAAAAATAGGCAATGCTCTTTTACATTCACGCACATGCAGTCAAGGTGTCTTCTGGATGACATTTCCAAATGTCCAGTCATACCTGTAGTCTCTTGAGTGGCTCTTTCTTACATATTTATTACAAAGTCATCAGGTAAGCTTATACCATCTGGAACAGCAAATAAGGGTGGGTTCATCTAAATAAACATTAATGCTACCTATACACCTGAGAGCACAGCAGGGATCAACCATACTGAGAAAAGCACATGCCCCCATAACCTTTCTTCTCCTGCTAATGGAAATATCAATGCAGAAAACAAAACCATACTTCTACACTCAGCAGCAGATTTTCTTAGCTGTTAGCGTGACAACTGTTCCTTTTTTTTATTGAAGGCAAACCTACATTGAAATATTTTGGAATCAACTGCACGTTTTCTGTAGGATTTTCCTTTAATATTCTTTATTTTCCCCTTAGATAATGAAACATGAAATAACTGTCAAATCTTTTGTTTATAGAGCAATATTCATTCTAGTGAATAATAGTAAAGATATAGATTGTCAGTGAAAGGCTGGAGGTCAATCAGGCTGAATAAATACGTTGATCCTTTGTGATGCAAGGGAGCAGCAAGATTACAAGTGTTAGAAGTGTAAGAAAAAAGTTAATTTAAGAAATCAACAATGATATTTTTCTTTCAGGAGCCATGAGCTTCAGTGAAAGCCTTGAAAAATCAAAGAATTTGTTTTTCTTCTTTTGTTTTGCAGCCTTTTCTCAAAATTCTCACATTTCTCATATCAGGTCTTTACTGACTGTACATTAACATCACTGAGGGATAAGGGACTGAGTCAGCCAAATGATCATCACGTAAGATTTTTGCCATTTGCTGTTTGAAACTCAGTCTTATTTTTTTCTCATGATTATATATTTTATGGCACCCATAATGCTGCAATATAAAAGCCATAAATCGCAGCCTATGGGTGCTAGAAATATAGCAGGATAGCCAAAAAAAAAAAAAAAAAAAAGAAAACCAAAAAAA
>JAOEHY010018628.1:0-12073 GCA_025447955.1 Psilopsiagon aurifrons
CTTCAGATATTGGAATGCTGCTATGAGGTCTCCATGCAGCCTTCTCTTCTCCAGGCTGAACAGCCCCAACTTTCTCAGCCTCTCTTCGTACAGGAGGTGCTCCAGTCCCCTCATCATCCTCATGGCCCTCCTCTGGACTTGTTCCAACAGTTCCACGTCCTTTTTATGTTGAGGACACCATAAATGCATACAATACACCAAGTGAGGTCTCAAGAGAGCAGAGTAGAGGGGTAGGATCACCTCCCTTGACCTGCTGGTCACACTCCTTTTGATGCAGCCAGGATACGGTTGGCTTTCTGGGCTGTAAGAGCACACTGAGGCCGGCTCATGTGCATATTCTCATCAACCAACACCCCCAAGTCCTTCTCCACAGGGCTGCTCTGAATCTCTTCTCTGCCCAACCTTCATCTGTGCCTGGGATTACTCCGACCCAGATGTAGGACCTTGCACTTGGCATGGTTAAACTTCATAAGGTTGGCATCAGCCCATCTCACAAGCATGTGAAGGTCCCTCTGGATGTCGTTCCTTCCCTCCAGTGTATCAACTGAACCACACAGCTTGGTGTCATCAACAAACTTGCTGAGGGTGCATTCAATCCCACTGTCCCTGTCACCAACAAAGATGTTGAACAAGACTGATCCCAACACCGATCCCTGAGGGACACCACTCATCTGCAGCTGGACATTGAGCCATTGAGCACAACTCTGCATGTGAAATCGAAACTGCATATCTAAATTGATTTAGTTAAAAGAGATCAGTGTTGAGGGACCTGGCACTGTGGTATGGAGGATGCCAGGCTCAGGCAAAAGACTGGGAAAGGAAATGCTGCAGTACTTTTTCTATTTCAATGGTAGGGTAAAATGTTAGATCTTGAGCAGCCTTGCCTGGAAATTTCAGGCTTCTTGGCTGTCTTCTATCTTGGCTCTCTGTGGCACAGTCTTGTCTCGTGACCTGAAGATAGCTGCATTCCTTGCAAAAATCAAACATAAATCCAAGCTTGACCTTAACTGCAGAACAATCTCTGGTTTAAGTTCTTACCAGAGGACTGACAGTTCTGAACATAAACTCAGAGGAATTTTACCATCTTCAGGACACATAGTAAGACCCTTTGCCCTCAGAGCTCCAAAAAGAATAAAAAATAAATAAATAAAAAAAGAAATCAGGAATAAAGAACAAAAGTAAAACCCAGCGAAAGAATGGGGTTGGGGGTGTGGGTTGGGGTGTATTTCTAAAGAAAATTATTGTGTACTAGTAAAAACCATCAGATACTGCAAATGCTTCATAAATCAGCTGTCTGATATTCAGAGCCATTAAATGCATTTGAATAAAAATTTTAAATCTAAATGAATACATGCTCCATATATAGAAAACCCACTTGAGTTAGAAGAAAGATGTAGGGTGGAGCAGACTCCCATAACAACTGTGGGTGATCCTCTCACCCAGGTGATGACTAGCAGTACTTCTAAGTCTGAAGAAGTACTCCAAAGAATCAACTGAATTCATATCCCTCCCACTCCATAACAAAGAAGTGAAAGCCCTCAGACTTACACTGTCAGCAGCAAAATAGGAGGGCAGAATTCGAGTGCCCTTTGCAGGCAGAGGGAGAAGAGAGGTCTTATTCCTTTAGTACTGAGCACAGTGAACCAGCCTATTAATAGATATTAATAAAGCTATTCTAACAGTTTCAAAGTAGATTGGTGGATAGACCACATGCGTCTGTTTCAAGCCCTGCTAATGCAGAAGGTCTGAGTCAGTATAATTTTGAGCTAACAGGCTGTGACAGTGACTAGAGCCTTACTAATAACTCCCAGTAAACAAACTACTGCCAGTGAGAGTAATAGAGCCAGACTTTGAAGAAAGGGGCCAAGGCTGAACCCAAGAATAATAGCTGAGACAGGGAATTAGCATCTATCTTTTTAATCATGACCCCAATTACAACTCAAGACAAATTATATTCTGTAATATAACACCTGGTGCCAAACGTGGCCACTTTAAATTTCGCCCTCAGAGGACCTGGCAATGATTTTTGGGCTTCATGACAGTTATTTATTTCTTTTCTTATGATGAACTTCTCTGAAGATGAGACACTACAGAAATCTTTTACATGAATACTGGCAGCTAAGACATTCACTTCGGCTAGTAAGAATACATTAAGAAATACAGAAAACACACTGGAGTGTGTTGGTTCACACAAAACCATGTTCAGTGCTTTCATAAATATGTAAGATATTTTGTTTGACATATTTATACAGAGACATGTACAAACACAAGCAACCACACAACATGAGGTCCTCAGGTACTAGTAGATAGTTTTCTTGTATTTTCCCACATTTGCAAAGTTTGATTTTCCTGTGAAAATTACAGATAAAGATAAGATGCAGATACCGAAAGTGGTTAGAAAAAGATGAACTTTGCCAAATTTCAGATATTTATGCTCTGTCAAGATAAGCTAGAGAGATTTACATGTGATTCTGCTTCACTCCTTCCTGTTCTGATCACTTCTTTTAGTTGCTGTGAAGGAAAAATGACAAGTCCAAATGGAAATATAAAGGTATTTATTGTATTTTATAAAATCCTTTACTCTTTCTTTGCCTCTGTTAAGGCTACTTAGAGAACTGGCAGGGGAAAATGAAGCACTCAGGTTGTTCAGGAAAAGAACAGCAAGGAAGGTGGCGAACTATTCTCTTTTAAGGGCATATATTTGATACTGAAGCATGCATTTAAGTCTGTGTGAAATATAAACAATCTAAATATCTTGACATTTATTTCTCCCTCTCAGCATTGGACTCCTTTTCCAAATGAAAGGGGGTTACCTCTGAAAAGTTTATTCAGAGATCAGTAGTATGAGGCACAAAGCTACATTCAAGGAGCTTGCTTCTACCTGGAATCTCAATCTACTTCATTTGGGCTCTCAGAAAGGAAAGTGATCACATACAGAGAGGTTTTTTGTTTGTTTTGTTTTTTAAATACGACCAAGGCCTACCAGAACAGCTACCTATGCATGAGGAGATCAAGTGCCATATAACAAACACCATGAAGCAAGGTTAAAAAGAAGTCATGTGTTTCCTTTTTAACACTTAGCATCCAGTCCTGAAAGACAGTAACACAAAGTGAAAGTCAGTCGATATCAAAATATATGCAGAAGCCAAAAGAGTTGCTACAGTCACAGTGAGACATCAGAAAATAAATTTGAATTTTAGAGGAATAGGGTAGTTTAAAGGAGCTAAACTCTGTAGGGTAGCGAAAATTAAGTTAAGAAAATCCGATGTTAGGACTGGGAGATGTCTGCAATGCTTGTTCTTAGAGTGATGACAGGTGGCGAACCAGAAAAGAAAGAGGCAATCTCTGTAATTAAGTACTGCAGCAGCAGACATTGTGGATACAAATACATGTGTGAGTGGAAAAGTAAACCCCAGCCTTAGAAGGCAGGTGGTGCCAAAGCATTATTCATTGTGGTGACCTTGAGCAGAGGCAGCTGCTACTTTCCTGCAATACAAATTTGAATCGTTCACATTTCTGACCCGGCTGGCAAATTAGAGTACCTCATCCTGCTGCTGCCTGATGTTAGGGGAAGCTGAATTTCGTGACTCCTCCTTTCAAATACCCACTAAGAAAAATAGCACTTAGCACCACTTAGCTGCCCAGAATTATTTATCTGCAGGTAGAAGTAACATTTTGAGATTCTACACCATATAACGAGGAAGATTTTCCAAAGCAAAAGAAAGTTAATAGGTGCAGATGGCAGAGCATGGTAAAGTTTCCATCTTCACAGGGCTGGTAGTGAGCATGGTTTCATCTCTGGTTATAGCACAAAAAGGAGAGTCAGTAACTCAGAATGGATTTAAAAAAAGAGAGGGCTACTTTGTTTTGCAAAACAGTGCTGCCATGCAAAACCCAGGTGAGATCTCTGACCTCATTTTGTTTGGACCTGAAACTCTGGGCTGTCCTGTGCAACTAAACTGTCCTCTGCACAAAACTGGGGAAAACTAAATATCAACCATGCCTGCCTCTTTATGATCCTCAGTAGTTTCTTGGTCCAAGATTTGCCAGGAGTGGTATTTCCAGCCACACATGAAATTGCACATTTTTTAGACACATTCTTGTGAAAGACAAAAGTTTTTTTTTAAAAAAAAAAACATTTTTACGGAAAACATCCAAGTAGTTCCTAAGAAAATTCACCATCTTCATGTTTTGTACATGTAATACTGAGAAAGAGCTCCTCAAGAGATCAAATCATATATCTGTTACCATATATTAAAAGAAAATATTTTTGCTAATTCCACTGAAGGCTGATTAAAATAATAGGAAAGCACAATCTATGAATACTCTTTATCATGAAAGGTTTGGCAACATGACAGTTTTCTCTGAGAGGTGTTCTGGACACTTTTCTGAAGATATCGACAAATAAAACTTTCACCTTGACTGTGAGGAAAATATTTTTAATTTCTCAAACTATTTGAAAGAAATGAATTCTGGGGGGCAACCCTTTCTCCTCAGGTATTCATAAATTTTCATGAGGGACTGCATCATAGTCACAAAGCAACATCATGAAAGAAGAATGACTCGTATCACTTCTGAAAATGCTTTGCTATTTCAGCTTACTCTGTGTGAACCAACACCTCAATTCTAAGAGAAAGGTTTCTGCTTTTACCCATCAAACTTAGAAATTAAAAGCAGTACAGCTTTCCTGCACTGATATCCAAGGGGGAAGTTACCAATCTAGCACTCTAAGTCATGTGTTCATATTTTATTATCTATGGAAAAAAAAGATCCCATTCATTCTGAAAATGTAACATTACCTATCTGGATCTCCATAACGCAGTTACAATTGCCTACAAAAAACAGAGACTGTTAAAGTTTCTGTCGTGAAATTATAAAATCACCAGGCTATGTTTTACATTAACTTTTCCCTTTGTTTCTTTAGCATTTTCCCCTGGCTTCCCTTATTCTTTTAAACACCCATAGCACCACCATTTCACCCTAAATTTATTTCCTTTAAAAAGAAAAAAAACGTCTTACTTGTTAGAAGTTAGAAAAACAGCTCCAAAGGCATGGCGATACTATGTGGAAAGGAAGTTTATAATGACAAACTTTAAAGAGCTCTGATCTTAAAACCTAACCCTTACACAAACACACACACAAAAGTTTCCACAAACTTCGAACTCATGTGACCAACTTTATCCTCAGCAGCAGCTTCTCCTTTTCTCATGTACTCATATTCAAAACTTCCACTCCAATGTACGCAGATTTACTCACCACATGCAAGTACTTTGCATTTACTTCCTCTTTGTGATCTTTATTTATTAGTCCTCTAGCCCAGAAAATACTTACATATGTCAATAATATTACACTATTCCCCTGAGAGTTTTCTCCCAAATAATTGCACCCTTTTGGGTACTACATCTTTGGAAAGTAGAAGCAACACTACCATATTTTTATTACTTAAAAATTGACTTTCCTTTGGACTTGATGATCTTGGAGGTCTTTTCCAACATAAATGATAATTTGATTTCATTAAAATATTCAAGGCAAAATAGAATATAAAACCCATGGCATCTTTTGGGGATAATATTCTTGTAAACTGCCTTAGTACCGGGCTTTGAAATCTGAAAGTGAAATGTAAATGTCTACTTCATATTCTCCTACAAGCAACATTGAATATGTTTCAAAAAAATCAGTTTGCAATTAATACTTAATTTTATAGTTGATTTATGTGAGATATTATAATTTTTCCCTCAGAAAACCCTCATTTTATTTTCGTCAGAACTCCCACCCACTAGTTTTACTTGTCAGATTATCTTTGTTGTTATATACTCTTCAGAGAAATGTGGGGCAGAAAAGATTAATGAACTGTGGATTTCAAATGCTATTACGCATATGATGCATAATACGAAAAATATGCATTTTTCTAAGTCATGGAGCTATGGTATGATTTCACCTGTCTGGTTTTCATGTCCATGTCTGCCTATGACAATTAGCATAAATTCACACATGCACTTTAACAATATATTCTGTTTTGGGGATATCTTCTTATATCCAAACTGTTCTACACCAGAATTTAAACAACAGCACAGCACACCATATGGGTATAGAGTAACATAACTGGACAGGAAAAAATATATACAGTCATACATCCTTATTCATCTCTCAGTAACTAGAATTGCCTCTGTAAAATTTTCTTAGTAAGTCATGGTTAAAAGTAGTCATAGGCTAATACATCATTACATTTGACAGTTTAGTCCCCCTAGAATTTCTGGAATATCTAAAAATGCTCAGAATGATTTAGAAGTGACTTCTCTGTTGTAGTTTGATATAAAACCTGCATAAGCAGGAATTCTCCATTGACAATGCTGGAATAGGCTCTATGTGAAGAATCTCCCTTTACAGTAAACTTCACTTCTCTGCTGAAAGCGTACAGGAACAAGTTTCAGCACTTTGTGTAAATAATACTTGTTGTCATTAAAGAATTCAAATAACCTTTGCTTTCCTGTAAGTGTTGTGTATAAAGAACTAGAATATGAAGAGTAATGTCTGAAATTCTGTATTACTTCCTCCTCACTCCAGCACTATGGCTATATTTAGTATCTTATTAGTCATTTTGGACACAGTCTTTGAATATATTTTACACGTGAAGAGAGTGACACAAATAAAATTACTAGTTTTTTAATGAGAGTAATGTTGGAACAAATTTCAAAGATAGTAAATTTAAAAGGGTTTGTACCCTCTCATGTCCCCCACCCTCAAAGGTTTTCATTTATAGTGTTTCCTTACGGATAAAATAAATAAGGGAAGTAATCTTTAATCTCTAACTATAGACATTTAGTTGAATTGTCAGGACAAAACAGCCCCCCACCAGGTCTTCTGAATACATTTTTCATTGAAATGTGAACACATGAAAGAAAGGGTCTTCTAGCTCTCCCTGCTTTGGTAAAAACTCCAGGGTGCAAGCAACTTCTTAGAATTTTTTGCTGATCTCAGGCAAACATTTCTGTGTTTACTTATCTTAACGTTCAAAAAGATGTCACCCATTAAGGGTGAGGTTAGAGGGCTTTCACAATCTTCTTAACAAAACCATAGATTATTCTATAAGAACAACTTAGCATAACTATGTATTATCATACCACAATCACTCTGTTAATTAACATGAAAATGTAACAAGTGTTTCAGCTACTGAGAAATATCAAAGGCTAGAAAAGGCTTTTGATCTGAAGTCTTCTAATTTCCTCCAGGAGAGTTAAACATTAAAAGGGATTTAATGTCTACAGTAATGGGGGGTGGAGGGGTGCATGGGCGCAGTACAGTTCTGTCAAATGTACACTTTGAAAGGCAACTGAGAGGAGAAAACGGGTCAAAGAAACCTTCTGGTCTTCAGAACTGAAGGTCTTTAAATGGAAGATAAACCTACAACATAATGAGAGGAACATTTTGGAAGTCTGGACATCAGAACCAGAGTGGGCCAGTGAATAAGGAATTTACTGAGATCCATGCACTTGGGAATTGGGAAAACCGACTTCCAATATAATAAAATTTATGGCAATCAGGAATTAGGAATTAATACCTTTGTATAACAGCTGACACATCTGTTTACATCCTACAGTATTTGCATGAAGAATTTTGCATTGATGATGATTACATGTTCAGGAGTTGCTTTCACAGACACAATTCATAAGTCCTAAAAGTCCTGGGGTAGTGCTGGCTATCACCAAATGATCACCGACACAACTTTCAATAACTGTGAGGGGAAAAAATCAAGTGTTCTGAGTAGTACTGCTGGGAATGTCTGACAAAATAAAAGACATTCACATTATTGGCAGAAGGGAACTAGTCAGATAATCTTTTTTCTAACCTTGATCAACCAGAATTCCCAGCTCTCTGCAGATTTATACTGTATGTACTATTTAAACCCATTGGCACATGCAATAGTGATTGTCCTAAAGTAATAAATAGGAACAAGAGTAACAAGACTCACTGCATAATGAGCATGGTATAGTAATAACTACATAAAGAGGGTGTTAGAAATCACTGAAAAAGAAGGTGGAACTTCAAATGAAGATCTGTATTAAATTGAACTTCCTTAAAGGACATTTAAAAGTAACAGTAATAGCAACTGCAGAAATAGATGAACAGAAAACAACAAGCAATCATAAATGAGTAAAATACAAGAGGGAGAAACAAGAGGAGAAGAAAGTATTGTAAGTAAAGTAAAAACACATTACTACAGTAGTGAAAGGTAAAAATGAGGAAACAAGAATAAATGTAAATCAACTGTGGATTTTGCTTTTAGAAAGGACATGGCAGAAAGCAAGAACTACCAGCATACTGGAGATTAACAGCTAAGGACCAGGTGTCTATAAGCAGTATATATCTCTTGAAATGTAATTAAACAGAACTTCTTTTGTAAAGTAGGCTGTATGCACACTGATGCTTTTTAAAAATAAATAATTACTAATAATATTATGCAACTCAGGTGCACACGTCTGTAAAGATTAATTAAGCTTTGGATTCAATTCATTAATCAACATAAATCACACATCTACAAATTCCATTAAAATCACTCCAAAATCTGTTTATGAAAAGCCTGCATTTTAAAACTGTGAGATAATTAAGCAGGCCTGCCTGCTTTGTTATTTCTGTTCTCCTCTGATAATCCTACAGATTTTTTTGTTGTGGTGAACAAGAGCATGTCTGTGAAAGTAACTGACAGCTTCTGCAATGTCTAAGCTTCTGTGGGATCTAGAAAGAGAAGGAAGTGAAATGCTGTTCTGGGAGGAAGTGGCTCTCTGTCAGCAGCAGATTGGATTCTTATCCTCACTACCTGTGCTAAGCAGTGCAAACCAAAACCTCAAAATATTGGATTAGATTCTCCAGCCTGTTACAGTTGGAACTCCAGGACTGCTTCCCAAAAATACCAAAAGAAGTAATTCTTCTTAAGTGAGGAATGAAATATGATCATTCTTCCCAGACTCTTAAAAAAAAAAAAAAAAAACACACATAAAAATACCTGTATAGCAAGCTACATAAATTTACAAAAGGCACCCTAGGATCTTAGGGCAAGAAATATAATATTAAAGAGTTATTAAAATGTTATTAAAAGTCTTTAAGATTTTCTCCAGGAATCAAGGTGACTGAGATCAGAACAAGGAACTGACAAGTACCTTGAAGAGAGAAGTAGCAGGAATACATTGGTATAACATCTCTTTGTCATTAACCATATATAAAGCCTTCCCTCTCTCACAGAACATTATTCCATTTTTTGGGGAGCTGGCAATGCTCCCCAAATGGAGCAATGTATTAATGGAAAGGTCAAATAAATGACAAGATTTTCTGAAGCTTAACTTCATTTACCTATCCCTCCAAAATCCTAATTAGATAAAGTAATTAAACATTAAAAATTCAATTTAGTCCATAAAAACACATAAAAATTAAATTTATTAGAGGAGATAAAATATTCTACTTCTTGTGGCTAAAATTAACACAGAACCCTCTTCAAAATCTCTAATCATTCATGATCTACAAGGAAGAAGGAAGGATTCATCCTTTTGCTTACCTATCTGGCAACAGCACTGCAGCAGACCTTTTCTGTTTCCAGACTTACTCAAACATGTAGATGGGAGAATGATCTCTACACCTCCTCCCTTTCTAAGTATAAACTTTGAGTTAATATTATCAAATATGACCTCCACTTTTGAGCAGGTTTGAACACCTTCTTAAAAGCTAGGGTTTCAAAACACCAGTTCTTCTGACTATGACCCTGCAAAACCACAAAGGAGAAAGAAATATGAGGACATTAAAGGTATGGTTGGCCAACCCTTCTCCTTCACAAGTGCAGAATCTACTTCAGCTACAGATACAGTTTCAGATATTATCAAATAACAAAAGAACAGATACCACTCCTGTTTCTTTTTCCCACTGCACTGCTCAAGAAGGCAACATTTGAAATACAGAACAGATTTGGTACAGTAAAGACATGCCACTTTTGCGCTGAAAAATTGTTTGCTTGCATGGTTAGCCAGAGTAACTCAGCCTTGCTGGGCTCTTCTTTTGTTAAATTATGATATGTTTACCTGAGTTGCTTATGGAATGCACTGTAGAGATGCAGATTTCTTCCCTAAGGCATAAATTCTTCTTTAGCCTGTAACTCTGAACTGTTTCCCTTACTGTATTACTATAGAATTCCTTAGTTTAGTTTAATAACCAAGTGCTCTGGGGTTCCTGATTTGGAGTTGAGGTACCAATAAACCTTAGCAAGTGTCTGATACCATGGTTTTGAAAAGCTAATTTTAATTTCTCCTACACTTGTATACAAATTATTGGTTTCAGTTCAAGAATCACTGTGATCAGAAGTTTGTAATAAAACAGAAAACTCGAATACAGAGCTAGCATGATGCCTACCTGCTCTTAAAAAATATTACGCATATAGATCAAGATTGTATACAGCTTAAGGTTAACATTATGTGACATTGTATACTGTAACAAGCTCAAAAAGTTTTCCTGAAAGATTTCTTAAGATTAAATTCTAGTAGCTAGAAAAGAATAATTTGATAAACAGAATATACTCCAAGTGAATAGAGTTCCTTTCTTACTGAACTCAGATATAATCTAAATACTATATATTCATCAGTAATACAAAAGAAACATAGAAAATATAAAAGTTTTAGTTAGAAAATAAATATTGAAAATCCATAATTTGAAAATATTAAGTAATAAAAAGAGAAAAGAAATGTTTTTATATGTTCTTGATTTTAAAGCAGAATGAGGCCTGGGGCTCCTTGACAGATATGCATAACAACTTTTACTTTTAGAACTAACAAAATATGCATTTCCTGCTTTCAATAAAGAAATCAGAATCACAAACCTTTTACATACTGAAACTCACTTTTTATATCTCTCTTAAGCACACAAGCCTCTCTTAATAGCAAGCAAAATCTTGTAGCAACAGTTTACACAGTTTACACATCATGTCATTTACCAGCATTTCTGTTGTACATTTAAACTTTTGCTCACTCTCAAATGGACTAGTCCATGAGGCACCCATTTGTATCTCTCAATACAGCACGATGAAGATCTGTTTTTTGTTCCCGGAACTATTTTCATCATAAATAGTATTAATACTATTTCACTCATTCTATGCTTTGTAGAGTGAGATTTGGGGTTTCTAAATTTTTCAAGATGGCTGTTATTGCTGAAAGAGTGTGCCTGGCACAATTCCAGCTCATTTTTTTCTCCATAAAAAACTTATTTTCTTTAATGCTTCTTCCTACTCGTTTCTGTCACTGTCACTCCAATACAATAAAGAGTGACACTAGATTATGCAGGTGTTAACGCAATGATGCAGGGCGCATACATTTAAATGGTGAAATGTTTAAGACTGAAACTTAATGAAACTAAGTTATGTTGAGGAAATCCAACCTTTATTTTCAAAAAGGACAGATACCTGGTGAGAAAATATGCACAATATTGACAAATCAATTATATGAATGAATATATGAACCTCTCTGTGCTGAGTTGGGCGCTTCTGAAATTATCCATCTCTTTACCTCTCTAGCAAGAGGGGGGGGGGGGTGATAGTTTCACTTGTGTCTGGTCATTCGTCTTTGAATGCTCCTAGTATATTTAGTTATATTAGTATATTTAGACACTGGAGTAACTAGATAGTCACCAGAAAGTGCCATTATATAGGTGTCATAAGTTCTTTTTTCAAAATGTTATTGCTAAAAGTCTCTGAAAAAATTCTTCTGTACTAGTGGACCAGCATAAGCTCCTTGGGGGCAGCTATAAGAAACAGCACAGTAGAAAGAACAGACTGAACAACCTTCCACATTGTGGGTAGGATCCTCTTAGAAACAATTTATCAAATTAAAAAAAAGAAAAAAAAAGCTTTCTTTTAAGCCCAAATTTTCTCTACATATTTACATTCTGGACAAAACAGAACATACAATAGGATTTGTTGTGGGGTTGCTGGAGGTCGAAGAGCAACAAGTGCCAATCGCGAACATAACAGTGCACCGGCGGCAATATCGCACCAACCGAGACTCTCTGATTCCCATCCATAAGCTGATCCGTAGATTGGAGA
>JAOEHY010018632.1:0-15051 GCA_025447955.1 Psilopsiagon aurifrons
CCACAAGTCAAAAACACAGTGCTGCACCAACTACTAAGAAGGAGAAAAATGACTGCTACTGCTGAACCCAGGACAACAAAGGCATTGGTCACTTGGAAAAGTCTGGGAAGCTCTGCTCTGAAATTCCTATAGCACTGCTTTCTCACTTCTGTTCCTCTTTATCCCATGCCAAAAGAGTCAGAAAGCAATTTTGCTCTGCCTAGCAAACCTAGTTCATTCACTTATGTGATATGAAAGAATAACATCTGTGTAAAAATATATACATATATTGAAAAGTACTGCACAAAGAAATTACAGTATTTTGGAGGAGATAACTCACTTGTCATCTACATGACATTAGTAGGAATCTCTAAGGCAAGATCACTTTAATTAATTCAAATCAGAAGCAATTTAAAATATGGTAATGTGTTCTGGTTTAAAAAAAAAGCTTAGAATTGTTTCTGTCTTCATGCTGTCACTTTGAGGGCTGTAAATGCTGGAATAGGTGTGAAAACTAAAAACTGGGAATGTAGGAAATGCAAGCACGTGTACCGGGAATCCACAAAATGAAAAGTCTAATGCAAAATGTCAAAATTCTTTTTAGCTAGACATTAATTATATTAAAGTAAGGCAACAGCTAAACAGAACCAGTGCAAATCCAAGAAGACCACCAGTATACAAATAAAAGGTAAATGAGCACAGCTGAAGAAAATCTGTCTATATATCTACCAAGACAAATAAAGGACAGCAAGAATAGATAAGAGATTGCTTTTAGCAGAGGATTTTGTCAATTACAGAACTAACCAACCATGGCTGAATAACGTCCATGCATGGATGAATGATCGCTATCACAAATCAAGCACTGTAGAGAAGCCACAAATAGCTGTGTTCTCAATTCATCAGTATTTTACAGGAGCTGAGCTTATCCCCCCATTCTACTCATAGCCCCCAGACAAATTCACTGTTTATGAGGCACAGATGCTGCACTGCAGTTGTCTCATTGTTCAGGAGCAGAGTCCCACCCCATTATTTGTACCTAAGACACTCTTTTCAGAAGGAATTAGCTGATTAAATGAGCACATTAAAGTTGTCCAATTTCTGTGTTGTTCCCTTCTTGCTCTGTTTGTGTGTTTTCAGGTAACTATAAATTGCAAGTTGTAGGTAAACACTTTTCACAGTGTATGTGTGAGTACTTTCTGCTAAGCTACTTTCTTACTAATACAACAAGTGTCTTCTTCCTAGGTGTGGATTTTAAGGTACTTAATCTAAAGTTATGAATGCCCTCTTAGGTGAAAAGAGGTTCCTTGAAGGCTCAGTATGGAGGCTGTGAAGCTCTGGAATTACTACAGAGGTCTCCTGGAAGCTGTGGTGCTTCTTATTTGACATGTCTCTCCCTGAACCTGATGAAAACATGTGAAATGCATTAACATATTTTTCACAAAAGTATCTGAACATGAACACATTTCACTCATAATGAAACTGCTGAAGTAGCAGTATTTGCAAAACCTTGCTTTAATATTCTAAGTTTTAGAAAGAGGTTTTTTTTTCCTGTTAGTATGTGCCAAAGGTGGTGCCACCAGTGCCCGTTCTCTTGCATAGTTTTGTCTGCAGGCTTCTCTGCATCTAGACACTAAATTATACACCTTCACACACGCTAGCCATGCCTATAATCAATATCTGTAACATTTAAGATAAAACTATGTTAAGAAAGATTAGATTTTGGAAAAACCTGCCTGAAACTTGAGGTATGCCAATATGAAATCATGAGAGGGATATCCACAGAGTATTAAACTGAAAAATACAATAGGCATTTAATTTAGATTGCAGCTTCACTTAGATCCAACTTTCTCCCCTTGGGAAGCAGACTGGTACCAAAAAATATGGTTTTGGGTGTCCAGTCACATTATTAAACTAGGGGATAATGATGATCCATAGTCTAACAGATTGAAACATCCTTAGTCAGTAATGAGTTTAAAATACCTACAAAAAATGTTCTAAATGTATTACTGAATGCTTACCTAAGGAATCTTAGAATCATAGAATAGTTCAGGTTGGAAAGGACCTTAAGACCATCCAGTTCCAACCCCCCTGACATGGGCAGGAACACCTCCCACTAAACCATGCCATCCAATGCTCTGTCCAACCCGGCCTTGAACACCACCAGTGATGAAGCATTCACAGCTTCCATGGGCAACCCATTCCAGTGCCTCACCACCCTTACAGTAAAGAATTTCTTCCTTGTATCCAATCTAAATTTCCTCTGTTTAAGTTTGAACCCGTTGCCCCATGTCCTATCACTACAGTCCCTCATGAAGAATCCATCGCCAGCATCCCTATAGGCCCCCTTCAGTTACTGAAGGCTGCTATGAGGTTTCCATGCTCTGTGAGGTCTCAGGAGAGCAGAGTAAAAGGGCAGGATCACCTCCCTCGACCTGCTGGTCACTCTCCTTTTGACGCAGCCCATGATACAGTTGGCTTTCTGGGCTGCAAGAGCACGCTGAAGCTGGCTTGTGTTAATTTTATCATAGACCAACACCCTCAAGTCCTCCGCAGTGTTGCTCTGAATCTCTTCTCTGTCCAATCTGTAGTTGTGCCTGGGATTTCTCCAACCCAGGTGTAGGACCTTGCACTTGGCATGGTTAAACTTCATCAGGTTGGCATCAGCCCACCTCCCAAGCATGTCAAGGTCCCTCTGGATGGCATTCCTTCCCTCCAGTGCATGAACCGAACCACCCAGCTTGGTGTCATCGGCAAACTTGCTGAGGGTGCACTCAATCCTGCTGTCCATGTCACCGACAAAGATGTTGAACAAGAACGGTCCCAACACTGATCCCTGAGGGACACCACTCGTTACTGGTCTCCAGCTGCCCATTGAGCCATTGAGCACAACTCTTTGCATGCGGCCATCCAGACAGTTCTTTATCCACTGAGTGGTCCTCCTATCAAATTGATGTCTCTCCAACTTAGAGACAAGGATGTTGTGTGGGACAGTGTCGAACGCTTTGCACAAGTCCAGATAGAATCTTGGGATGTGTTCCTTCATTAGTTTTACTTACTTGTAAAAGGATCCTTTCTCTTATAGTTCTATTAAATGACCTGCCAGAGGGAGTAATGGGATAGGTATTTAGTGACTAGTTTGCTTAACATGCTATGTGACCTAAATTGTGGGTTGAGTTTTAATTGTATCAGCACAAAAAGACATAAACCTCAAATTATTATGCAGTCTTTCAGAAAAATTCTAGAGAGAGTAAAAATACCTATATACATGTAAACTAAAACTGATTTGTGAACATAACCTTTGGAGCGTTTGGATGAGAGAAGGTGCAACACAAACAGTGGCTCTAGAAATATCTAGGAGTTGCTCATTATTTTATTTCTAGCCTTTTTCAAGGTTAGAGCAGAGTGATTTCTAAATTCCCATGACCTCAGCAGACACTTGTGATCCTATTGATACCTTCTTGTTATTCCTGTGCAATGTCAGGCTCACTTTTTTTATCCCCAAGGAGCAAATAAAAGAACCTCAGTCAGACCACAGAGATACAGATGCACATTAAATGAAGCTGAATTCACACTTCTACAGAAAGTCTAACCCATGGCACCGGATAGTACCCACTGCAATCAACTTTATGCATCTGGCCCATGGACCTCTATCTCTGAAATTCTTTTTTAGGTTATCTGTCTAAACAGTGGAATAAAGAATTACTTTTAATATTTACTTCTCCTTCTAACATAGACAAATGAAACAGGTGATGACACTTCTGATGTCTTTTCTTCCTTGTCTTCAAACAGCACCTGGAGAAGCAGCTGCAAGAGCATTCTGGATGTCTAAAACAGAAAGAAGGCTATTCATTGACATCTTTTTATAAAAGGTTAAGGTCTCCCAGAGGAAAATGTTGCCCGCTGGCACACTCTCTGTTTTGCTTTCTCTAAGGACTTTTAGTAACACAAGCAATTGTCTTGACTTGTTCCAGAAAGACAACAGTTAATATCCATTGGAATAAGGAAAAACTTCCCGTTTGAACACCCTGAATGTATGGCAAAATGCTGCATCACTGATCTCATCTCTATTGCTGATAGCAATATATTTGCTTCTGTGTCTTGCAATTACCATGCAGCTGTGTAACCAGGAAACCCATGAAGATTAATTGAGTCAGTCGAGTACAGTATCAACCATAGCCCTGTTAATTGACTTGATTCCATTCTTGGCACTGGAAAAAATTGGATGTGTACATTGTATCTATGAAGGATGGCATCTTTCCTTTCCACAGATGCCAGGTACAATATTTTTTTCACTTCCTATAAAATATAAGGTTTGTTAACTATTTGATCAGTTTCCAATATTTGCTGAGGATCACCCTACCTTTTCTTAGTGTGTTGAGAACCAGCTCTAAATCAAGCAATGTTTATATATCTCTGTATATAAACGCATTTTTTATGTTTACAATATTGAGAATGATTCATTTTCCTGAAGTCACAAGTGCTCTTGGCAGCATTTTACTGAGATTCATCACAATATGTCATACACTAAGAAAATGTTCTTTAAAACAGCTACAGAAAACACTAATCTTGACTCCTAGTAGCAAGTGTTTCATAGAGAATATCATTGTTTTGGCCAAAGATAAGTCAGTTGTAAAGACACAATCTGTTCTGATCCTCTAATCCAAGCAAAATTAAACTGCTGAGAAACTTTATTCTTCTATTCTCAGTGACATTCACAAAGATTTGTGCCATATGAATTTTTTATATGTATTCTATTTCTTTGTCCTGAAGTCCTAAACCTGCAAGATACATTACCTGTAACAGTAGCTGGTTTTCCAAGGACGTGAACTAAGAAATCCAAATGTAGCTTGCAGTAGGAGAGAAGATTCATTACAGAGCTGAAGAAAAAATAATCCTTTCTGGTTTATTCCCTTACATCATGCCACTTCGTTTCATTATGTTCACCTTCCATCTGTCAAAACATCTCAAATGTGAGGAAACTGTTATGTGGTTTATCGTAGTTTCTCTTTCTTTTTTTTTTCCTCAGAAATATTAGAAATACAGAGTTTTGATAAAAGTTATCATAGCACTGGATTGCTTTATGTTGATGTGTATTCTCACTAGAGCATATTGCAATTGTTTCACCAGTATTTGTCTTCCTTCAAGGCACATGTGCAAATAGATGAATACAACAATATGGTATTTCCTTATTCCATACACCATTGAAACTAAAGAAAATCATATTCTTACTTAAAAGTTATGTGCAGAAGAGAGCAAAAAAGAATGTGATGATGATGATGATGATAATAATAATAATAATAATAGAATATTGTAGTTAAATTGGTACAACACATACTCCTGGCTGGCTGGCAGGATTGTATCTGAAGTTGTGGGAAGAAGTTTGTCAAAACTAGGTAATTCTGGAAAAGTAAGTTGATTTCAAAAAATAAGGTTTGAAGGCTACCATCAGAGGTATAAAGCATCCTAAAACTCTCCTTCAACAAAAAGGAAAAGCTCTTCAGATATTACTTCCTCACATAAAAATGAAAGCAACTCCATTCTGATTAGATAAGAAGGATTTGCCGTTTTTAGCACTGAAGAGAAGATTGATGTAAGGACTCATCAATTGGAGTTTGACGTTTTTTTAATCCATGTCAAACACCGCCTTCAAAATTGTATAACCTGAATAATTTGGCTTTACTGGTTCCTCTATAAATAAGTTTCCATAAAAGAAGATGCTCAAAACTCTAAGAATGAAGTCAAACTGCCCCAGAAAAAACTTCTGGGAAAAAAAGGTCAATCTTGACTCTTGATGGATCTCCTTCTTTGTAATTGTTTCTGAGGATCATATTCATCAGTCTTCTATGAGAACATTATAGGGGAAATGGAAGGCACTTCATCACCACAGATTCCATTCCAGTGCAGATGATCTATTTCATGTGCCATAACAGAATCATAAAGTGAATTGCAGCCTACAAAAACGCAAAGAGAAAGAAGGCTAACCTCCAATTATCCTAATTAGGCTGAAAATGAAAAATAGATTTTATTTAAAAAAAAAACCAAAAAAACCACTGGCACTTAATTTGATTTTGTGAATATTTACAAAAAATCCCTAACAATAAATACTTGAGATATTTCATATCCCTGACAGTGTTCAAGGCCAGGTTGGACAGAGTCTTGGGAGACATGATCTAGTATGAGACATCCCTGTTCATGGTAGGGTTTGGGTACTGGATGATCTTAAGGTCCTTTCTAACCATTAACTATTCTATGATTCTATGATTAATATTGTTGTCTCTCCAGTGTCTTGTCCTAAAATTCCATTCAGGCCAGAAATCCCTAGTCACTTAAACCACAGCCTTGCAAGGAACCAAGCACTCTGGAAATGACAATGCTACATGCTGATAATAAAAATAATCTGGAGGAGGTCAAATGAGATTTAAATGACGTTCCAAGTTTCTCCACAAATTAAAACCCACTGAATTAGGTGCAGAGTTGTCTGCATGTTGCAAGATCAAATTTCAGAATATGGGAAAGGAGATTTTCTCCCCTAAACCCATTTTTTAATGATTACTGACTTGTTAAGCATACAGACAGCTCGCTGTTTGTATTGACAGCATTGTGCTGTTGTGGCCTATGTAAAAGGAGATAAGAGACTCCAGTATTACACCAAATTTCCAATATCTCTCAGTGTGGTCTGGCTCTGTGTTACCAATTTAAGGACTTTTATTACGACCTAATCTTATAAATTTTTTTTTTCATATTTTCCATAATGTCTTGTAATGGCAGTTTACTGAGGTATTTATTTGCTGTGAAATTTCATCACATTTTAATGTTCAGAAAGCATTTCTGAAGCTGAAAAACCACCCCAAATTTAGCCTGGTCCTCTGTTCGGTTTTTGCTGGTAAAATAACTAGATTGATAACAATCACTATCTCTATGTTTCCTGTACATCTAGCATTGCAAATTGTTTAGCAGATGCTCCCTTTGGTTGACAATGAGGAATAAACTTCTCTAAAATGTTTTGCACTGATGTCAAACAAAATAACTCCATTGAGAGCTGATGCCTTAACAATGGCAGATGGTGGCAATGAAATGAGAAAGAAGTCTTCTGCTCTTTTCTGTAACAATGAATCATAGAATCACAGAATGGTTTGGGTTGGAAACAACTGCAAGGTCATCCGTTCCAAACGCAGTGCCTCACACTAGACCATGTCACCCAAGGTTCTGTCCAACCTGGCTGTGAACAATGCCAGGGATGGAGCATTTACCACTTTTTTGTTCAACCTGTGCCAGCACCTCACCACCCTCACAATAAAGAACTTCCTTATATCTAAACTAAACTTTCCCTGTTTAAGTCTAAACCCATCACCCCCTGTCCTGTTGCTACAAACCCTGATGAAGAGTCCTTCTCCAGCATCCCTGTAGCACCCCCTCAGAAAACATTTAGTATATGGCAAATATTTCCCGAATATCCAAAATGTAGACTACACTTAGAATAACACCTAAGCTAAAGAAAGAGATGAAACAGGTAATGTGTGAGGCCATTTTCTGTAAGGTTCTTGTGACCAGCTAGAGAAATGGATCCTTCCAAGAATTTTAATACAACTAAAAGGTTTTTTGAGCTGAAGCTAAACATGGAGAAAGTGTTCTCCAGTGGTGAAAGAGCCAGAAAGAGAATTGAAACTACTGAGAGATAAAAAGAACTAGGGAGAAACAATACTGTGTGAAACCCTGAAAATAGCTTACGGTGTATAAAATTTCACTGTGAGATGAATTACAGACTTAGCAGATGTGTACTCAGTTCCCAGATCTCAGAATTTCCTATGTGAAATGGGGTGATTCACATCATCTATCTGCATCTGAGTTTTCCATCTGTAAAACAAAAAAAGAAGGGGCGAGAGCCAAAGAAATTTAGGTCAGATGAAAGGAAAAATTGTATGTTGCAAGACATATGTAGTAATCTTAGTAATCCTTCTAATCTACTCAGTGGCTTTAGCTGAAATGCTCTCCTCAGTGTTTCACAACATACTTTAAAATGGTTGTGAACAGCTGGAAGGAGGCCAGAGAAGAGGAGCAAAAATTATTCTGGAAATCTAGGAAGATTTCCCTCAAGAAATACTGAAAAGGATGTGGGTTTTGAATCTTGAGAAAAGAGGGAATACAAAACCCAAGAGAAACAAAGAAATAAAGGCACCTGAAAAAATAAAATCATAAAATCATAGAATCATAGACTAGTTAGGATTGGAAAGGACCTTAAGGTCATCCACTTCCAACCCCCCTTGACATGGGCAGGGACACCTCCCACTAAACCATGCCACCCAAGGCACTGTCCAAGCTGCCCTTGAACACCACCAGCGATGGAGCATTCACAATATCCCTGAACAACCCATTCCAGTGCCTCACCACCCTCACAGTAAAGAACTTCTTCCTTATATCCAATCTAAACTCCCCCTGTTTAAGTTTAAACCCATTGCCCCTTGTCTTGTCCCTTGTTGAAGTCCCTAATGAAGAGTCTCTCCCCAGCATTGTTATAGGAAAAAGAAAGAATAAATCATGTGTTCTCCATAATGTAGTGGATAGGGCGAGTGATAATGTGTAATATAAAAAGAAGACCTAGAAATTAAGATGAAATTTCTACTGTTATGGTTACTGAAGCACAAGAAGAGGTTGTATGAAGGTGTTGCATTATTGGAGACCCTTACCTAACAGTTTGAAAGATACTGGCTAGAGTTTGGAAGACAGAGTTTGGAAGCTGCCACCGATGTCGGGGTGACCAAAGTTAAATATTTGTATATTTAAATATTTTTTAAATCTTTTTTATTGATGCATTTAAATATTTTTATATTATTAGAAAATGATGTTGCAGTGATTATTCAAGCATCCATGATCCTGGTGTTGCATGCCAAGAGGGTGCTTGCAGTTACATCAGTCAGGAAACAGTCGGCTGAAGTTTCAGCAGACTGTAGGAGAAAGGTATCCTTCACTTCCTTTCAATTTAATTTTTAAATAGAAATTAGTTTACTTTTGTTACAAAGCTACTTCTTTCTTTAATATGTTTTGAATGCATAGCTATTACTGAAGGAAATGCCTCATTAAAATCTGCCTGTTTTGTTTTAGAGTAAAATTCATTGACAAGATTTCTTTTAATCAGTTCATTTGGAAATTAATGTCAGATAGCACTACTTTCTTCCTCTTGTTATTAAGTGAATTGGACTGATAATAATTTCTTTGCTATTTAAATTTAATCTGGAGGTACCTTCAAATACACCATCCGTATTTTCATTAAGGCGAGAAAGCAAGCTTTGGATTTCAAAGGTGAATGTTGAAAATGGTAGGTCATTATGGTCAAGACACATTTTATTTCCTTTGAGAGATTAATCTACATGAAACAGGGATTTTAATTATAAATCATGGACTGCACACTAGAAAAGCAAATTTTAATAAAGTGAATTGCTAACATATTTTCAAACCTCTGCTTGTGAAAAGCATAAGGGCTCAGCCATATCCTATTTGTACATGTAGGAATAAGAATATCCATGAAAAGAAACAAAAAAGTCAACAGGACGTTGAGAAAGTACTGACAGAATAATCTTTCAGAAATAGCTCCTCTTCACTGAGAGGCAGCTCTCCACCCAGGCTACCTCTCACTTATTTACTCTATTTTAACACTGAGAGGTGTTTCTTTTTTGTGTAGTCAGCCACTCTCAGTGGAGACAGTGAGTGCTCCCTGCACTAAGGGTGATGTGGTAGCTGCATTCAAGGATGTACTCTCTTCTTTCCTGAGGGATCCGTCATTTGCCATTGCCATAGGTATGACTGATACTAGCAGCCACACCTCAGGGTCAGATTTCCTTTATTTCAAAAAGCTGTATTATCAAAAAGTGGTATTGCCATAGTTTCAGTTTCCCTATTTCTTTAATTCCATTTAGTCTATTTTCAGACTGCATATTAGTTTCAAGAACCCAAGACTGGGATAAAGACCCAGAACACTTCTTTTTCCCTGTCTTCCTCTCCAGCATGTAGACAGAAAAGGACTTGTGGTGCCTTTTCTCTCAGATCACACAGCCTTGAGGGAAATCTTGCAGAGAAAAATAAACTTAAAGACTCGAGAACAGTGAAAAAAGCCAAAGCACAGCTAAAACTAAGACATTTTAGCAGTCTCAGAATTTTTCTGCAGTTTTGGCTAGGGTCTTTGCTGTGTCTTTGCTGTTTGGCAAAGATGCCCGGTTCTGATAGCAGGAAGCATGGCTGAGCTGATGCCCTTTAGGCTGAACCCTCTTTCCCTCCCCAAACCCAAGAAACCCAAATCCCTTCAGGGTGACATGTCCATACTACACAAGGGAACTGTATCTATCCTTATCATTTCCAAAAATGTGTTTGTGGTCCTGGTCCAAACTCTTGTCTTTAAGTGTGCCAATACGTAAATTGAATGATTGCCTGACAGTGCACAAACCCCTACCCAGGCCCCATTCAGTTTACTGGCATAAACTAGACTTTGTGTCCTGAGCTTATTTCTTTCTTGAAACCTGCTTTGATTATTTAGATAATAAGCACTTATGACAGCGCTTAGTATTTGTGCTTTGTGGTTCTTTTACACACTGGCATAGTAAATAATAATTTGGAATAAAATGAGGAGTTACACTGCCTATAACTGGTAAATTATATTCATTCAGATATCTCCATAATGTTCACCCTTGTCAGTGCTGCAGATCAGATGACCTAACATCCGTTAGAAGCTAAGATTTGCATACAGAATAACTCTTTGAAACAATTAGGGCAAGGCTTTGGTAACATGGAAGGCTGCAGTGAAATGCAGTGAAAGGAACTGAAGATGTGAATAGTCATCAGCATGCATCTCCTGGTCATCAGTAAAACATCTTAGGAATTGGAAACTGGTTACTCATTTAGTATCCCTAAATATCCATGCTGAAAAACATACTTTTTCCTCTGAGATACTATGGCAAATATAATTTTTTATATTTCCTTTGTACTTCTGCTTGAATTTGCTAAGATGATGTCCATCTGAATATTAGATTTCCACAAAATGTCTAGTTGTGAAGACCTGAATATGATGCACAAACCACAGCTCATTTAAAAATAGCTTACCTGATCACAGAACCTCAGCAGTTTGTAAATCATATCTGCTTCCATTGGCATCAATGATGGGATTCATCTGTTTGCTTCTGTGCTTTTAGTTTTTAACAGATTTGGGACAGAAATAGATCCCTCTTATGCATTTCTGGTTTGTTTATGCTCAGATGAAATATTTGAATGGAGGTACCTTTGAAACAGAAAATGACGTTCTCTGAAATAGCCCTTTGGCTTTTTGGGTAGAACACTACTATAGACAAATCACAGCTAGAAATATTCATCAGCCAGAAATATTTTCTCTCATGCATATGAAGTGTGACCAGCAGATTACCTGGACGCAGACTCTAATGTACCTATCTGTAGACAAGCAAGAAAAAATAGCTAATAAGCCTCTGTAGAGAAATTGCTGTTGTTGCAAAACTGAGATTTCAAATGTAAATTTTATTCTACCACTGAGCATTGTATCTGATCTGAAAAAAATGAAGTTCCATCCATTAACCTATATGGCATTGCACAGCAATGGAACAGTTTATTATTTTTTGATCTATACTTTTCAGCATTTCTTATTATTCATAACAATAGAAAGTCATCCAACTAATATACAGAAACACTGGACTTAACATAGGAAATTAATTGATTCAATGTTAACACACCTATCCCAGTGTTTAACATAGATCCTCTTCTACAAATACCCATGTGTGGCTGCATACTACTCATTCATGAATCCCCATGTTCTTCAAAGTATGTCTTTGTAGTACCTTAGCTATCTAGACCAGACTAATAGTAACCATTAATTATGGCTATCTGGTAAGTTATTATGCCTCAGTTAAGCTGTGGTGTCCTGCTCTGAAGTTGCTTTTTTCTTCTAAACCAAGAAATACTATATATTATCTCACATATGTCATAGCCTAAGAATACACGTACACAAAACCTTTTACCATAGCTCTGCTGATGTTGACTCATTTGCCGTAATTTGATGATTACTCAAAGTCTACTTTCTATCTCATTTTTACATTTTCAAGACATGAGCATTTTGTGTTCTGTGATTAATAGGATGATGGTTTACCATCGCAGGACCTCTCAGAAACACAACAGGAACTGTGTTGCAGGTTCTGTGTTACAATGATGAAACTCCAAGAATCCCCAGTGGTATTTTCACTGCGAAAACTAAAAGCAATTTCACTGTAAATCATCTGGACCTAAGATACAGGGACTGTGAGAAGGAATGTAGGCAGTGAGAAGAAGGAGAGATGAAGACAAGACACTTCAAAAGGCTCCAAGTCAGTAAGTGACCTTATTAAATGATATGCAAAGAAGATGAAAGAACTTGCTGACCTGAAAGTGAACATGAAAGAGTAAAGATTAAAAGATTAATAACCCAGCCACACAGAAGAGAAAAAATTGCCTGCAGTGTCTTAATTTGTAACTTGGAATGACACTAAACAAGACTCATCTCTCTTGACAAAGTCATGAGTCTGAATTGTTATCACTTATTATAAGCCTCTTTGTTTGCTTAGTACCAGGCAATTTGCGTTAAGAGCCTATTTTTCTCTCTTCTATTTTGTTTGTTTTTCAAATGAATTTATGTTCATGGTGGGAAACAGCATGAGAAGCCCCTGGATTTAGAGACACAGAATAGCAAGCAGTCAGCAAATTTTGGTTTTGGTTCACTGCTGATTTTCCAGAAGAAAGAAAGAAAGTCCATTTAGTCACAGGGCACATTCAGTTCTCATCATCTATGGTCCCAATGGGGGGGACAGTAAAATATCAGCAGGATTGCCAGTTAGTGCTACACATGCTGCTGAAGTTTTTTTGGTGATGTGGATCTTCAGGTTTAATTCTCTATTCAGAAGCCTTACTGCTGCCATGCATTTTGCAGGCTATCTCACTGATTTCAGGCTCTTTAGAAAAGACAGGCCCAGCAGACTGGGAGGGGGAGTTGCTATTTATGTTAGGGATAGGCTGGAGAGTATGGAACTCTGTCTAGGGACAGGTGACCACTCAACAGAGACTTTGTGGGTCAGGGTAAAAGGGAGAACAGCAATGGGGGACATTTTTGTGGGGATCTGTTACAGACCACCTAATCAAGAGGACTCTGTGTATGAAATGCTCTATAGAGAGATAGGAACAGCCTCACGCTCGCAGGCCCTTGTTCTCATGGGGGACTTCAACCACCCTGATATGTGTTGGAGGGATGGTACAGCCTGGCACAAGCAATCCAGGAAGTTCCTCGATTGTATGGAAGACAACTTCCTTCTGCAAGTAATAGAGGAGCCGACATGAAGAGGTGCCATGCTTGACCTCGTGCTCACCAACAGGGAAGGGCTGGTTGGAAATGTGACACTCCAGATCATGAGATGATAGAATTCGAGAACCTCAGGACAGTGAGAAGAGCATGCAGCAAGCTCACTGCCCTGGACTTCAAGGGAGCAGATTTTGGCCTCTCCAGGAACCTGCTTAATAAAGTTCCATGGGATATCGCCCTAGAGGGCAGGGGGGCCCAGGACTCTTGGTTGATATTCAAGGATCACCTGCTGCAAGATCAGGAGTGTTGTGTCCCAGATAGAAGGAAGAACAGCAGGAGGGGCAGGAGACCCCCTTGGATGGATAAGGAGCTGCTGAGGAAACTTAGAGAGAAAAAAAGAGGCTTGTAAAAGGTGGAAGCAAGGACAAGTGGCCTGGGAAGAATACAGGGATGTTGTGCGGGAAGCCAGGGACCAGGTTAGGAAAGCTAAGGCCCACTTAGAATTCAACTTGGTTAGGGATGTTAAGAATAAAATGAAGGGATTCTGTAGGTACATAGCGAATAAAAGAAAGACTACGGACAATGTAGGCTCCCTCCAGAGGCTATCAAGAGAACTGGCTACCCTGGATTTGGAGAAGGCAGAGGTTCTTAAAGACTTCTTTGCCTCAGCCTTCACTGGGAAATGCTCTGACCACACCACCCAAGTCTTGGAAGGCAGATGCAGGGACTGTGAGAATGAAGAGCCTGGGCCCACTGTAAGAGAGGATCTGGTGCAAGACCATCTTAAGAGTCTGAATGGACACAAGTCCATGGGACCTAATGAAATCCATCTGCGGGTCCTGAAGGAGCTGCAAATGAAGTTGCTAAGTCACTGTCCATGATATTTGAAAAATCCTGACAAACAGGTGAAGTTCCCAATGACTGGAAAAAGGGAAATATAACCCCCATTTTCAAGAAGGGGAAAATGGATGGGCCGGGGAACTACAGAGCAGTCAGCCTCACCTCTGTGCCTGGCGAAATCTTGGAGCAGATTCTCCTAGAAGGCATGCTGAGGTACATGAAGAACAAGGTGCGTGGTGAGAGCAAGCATGGCTTCACTAAGGGGAAATCCTGCCTGACCAATCTGGTGGCCTTTCACTAAGGGGAAATCCTGCCTGACCAATCTGGTGGCCTTTCACTAAGGGGAAATCCTGCCTGACCAATCTGGTGGCCTTCTGTGATGGGGCTACAGAAATGATGGACAGGGGTAGAGCAGTTGATGTCATCTACCGGGACTTGTGCAAAGTGTTTGACACTGTCTCACATGACATCCTTGTCTCTAAATTGGAGAGACATCAATATGATAGGTGGACCACTTGGTGGATAAAGAACTGGCTGGATCGCCGCATGCAAAGAGTTCTGCTCAATGGCTCAATGTGCAGCGTAGGCCAGTAACGAGTGGTGTCCCTTAGGGATTGGTGTTGGGACCAGTCTTGTTTAACAACCTTGTCAGTGACATCAAGAGTGTGATTGAGTGCACCCTCAGCAAGTATGCCAATGACCCCAAGCTGAGTGGTTCAGTTGGTACAATGGAGGAAAGGAATGCCATCTAGAGTGACCTTGACAAGCTTATAAGGTGGGCTGATGCCAACCTGATGAAGTTTAACCATGCCAAGTGCAAGGTCCGATATCTGGGTCAGAGCAATGCCAGGCACAGCTCCAGGTTGGGCAGAGAAGAGATTGAGAGCAGCCCTGCGGAGAAGGACTTGGGGGTG
>JAOEHY010018633.1:0-20621 GCA_025447955.1 Psilopsiagon aurifrons
CCGCCTGCCGCCGCCGGGGGCGGGGCTTCCTCTCCGCCGCGCCCCCTGGCGCAGGCGCACGCCGCTCGCCGCCGCGAGGGGCACGCTGGGGTTTGTAGTTCGACGCCGCCCCCTGGCACTGCCTCGCGGCGGGGTCGTACCGGGTGTTGGGCGTGCCGTGAGGTGTGCGCGGTGTGCGCGGTGTGCGCGGTGCGCGGTGCGGTGTGTGGTGTGTGCGGTGCGGTGTGTGCGGTGCGGTGTGTGCGGTGTGTGCGGTGCGGTGTGTGCGGTGAGCGCGGTGTGCGGTGTGCGCGGTGTGTGGTGTGCGAGGTGTGCGGTGTGCGAGGTGTGCGGTGTGTGCGGTGTGCGCGGTGTGTGCGGTGTGCGGTGCGCGGTGTGCGTGGCGTGCGATGTGCGCGGTGTGTGCGGTGTGCGGTGTGCGATGTGCGCGGTGTGTGCGGTGCGGGGTGTGCGGTGTGCGGTGTGCGCGGTGTGTGAGGTGTGCGGTGCGCGGTGTGTGCGCGGTGTGCGGTGTGCGCGGTGTGCGGTGTGCGGCGCCGTGAGAGCCCATCGAGCTGCCCCTTCATGCAGACTGCGGCAGAGAAAGGCATCATGCCCTTGCTGAGTGATGCGGCCACCAGGAGTGGGTCTCATCAGCGCTCATGCCGTTACTTCATCTGGGTCAGGTTGATGGTGCCAGGGCTGATAACTCTGTTGGTCTGCATGGTGCCCAGGTAGGGCTGTGCCAGTAATCACAGCTGGTGCCAGCCAGTGTTTCCTTGCTTCGTTTGATTGAGGCTAAGCAAGGTCTCTCACCAAGCCTGGGGCTGTCTTTCCTCCCCTTGCTTGGACATTGGTCACCGGCTTCCAGATCTGTGTTCAGGCAGAACATGATCCTAAACTGATCTTAAACCTGAGCCTAGACCTTGCTCATCTCCACCAGACACCTTAAGCTGTGTTAAGTCTTCCCCATACACATGGCTTGTACCCACAGCCAGGACACTCACATCTTACCTGCAGTGACGCCTAATCTTTAGCCCGCTGCTGCATCACAGAATCACAGGATCAAATGGTTGGAAAAGACCTTCAAGATCATCAAGGCTAGCATCTTGGCCACGGCTGCCAACTTCACCGCTAAGTCATGTCACTAAGTCATCTTCATGGTTTTTGAACACTCCCAGGAATGGTGATTCCACCACGGCCCTGGGCAGCCTGTGCCAATGCGTGAGCACCCTTTGGGGAAGAATTTTTTCCTAGTATCCAGTCTAAACCTCCCCTGGAGCAGATTGAGGCCGTTACCTTTTGTCTTATCGCTGGGTACTTAGGAGAAGAGACCAGACGCCTCCTTGGTCCATCCTCCTTTCAGGTAGTTGTAGATAGCAGTAACGTCCTGCCTGAGCCTTCTGTTCTCCAGACTAAACAACCCCTGTTCTCTCAGCCTTTCCTCATCACACCTGTGCTCCAGGCCCTACACCAGCTTTGTCGGAAAGCACAGATGCAATGTCAAGCATACTAGCTGGGGCCAGTCATTGCTTTGCTTCCCTCCTTGCCCCATTACATTCATAGATCTGCGTTTCAAGCCAGCACTTCCTTTGCCCCATCACTGATACCCCACATGTCTGTGAAGAGCAAACTCCTTCACCAACTTGCGCAAATAGGACAGTGAGGGGTTCTGGAGATCACCTCATCCATCCCCTGCCCACAGTCAGGAGCACTCCTACCTCTCTGTCATCTTTCCATTCTCTTCAAATGATCCTTTAAGGCCTTCTCTATCTCTGTGCCTTGAAATATCAGACAAATCTAAGCACCACAGTGATGACTGATGGCCACTTACTGATGGCCATTCTTATGCAAGAACGGCTGCCTGCACTTCCCTGGCTGCCTGGCTGGATCTGCCTGGTGCTCCTGCCTTTAATTGCATTGCGAGCTGTTCAGGCTGGATTTATCTTTTTGCTCTGTTCGTATGCAGCCTTGAACTCAGGAGGCTTGAATCATGAAAGTAGCATGTCAGAACTATAAAAATACCAACAGCAAACTATTTAATAATAGAAAGAGTTCCTTTAAGCCCTCTTAGATTTGGCATCTCTCAGCCTCCCACCCACATAAGTGAGGATAATGTGAAGTTTTACTTTTAAGCTTAGCTGAACCACTGTGTTTTGTCAAGCCTTTGGTGACTAATGTATGGTTTGCCAGGAGCCCAGGAGAGTGAATTGAGGAGAGCCTTTGTGCTACGATGTTCCTTGGATCTGCCCATGTCCCTCCTCATCAGGAATGGAAACTGGCTGAGAGATGCTTGAAATTACACTGTAACCCCAAAGCCTGGAATTTAGGGCTCACAGCCTACCTGTTTCTGGGAGGATGAGGGAGAGGAGGCCTCTTCACCACTGGCCTCTGCATCTAGCAGTGAATAATATTTTTTCCCAGTCTAGACAAGCACTGAATGGCTTATAGATGTGTGCTGTTACCCACACAGCACAGCAGGAAGAAGAGTTCCTCTTGCCCATGTTTATGAGGGAAACCTTTTTCCCATCTGAGCATCTGCAATACGCAGATGCCACATCCTGGTTTCTGCCACTCTCAGTCACCCTTGTGAGAGCCATACAAGTTGTCCTTCAAAGACTGCAGGACAGCAATGTGATTCCCTCTGGCTACTGCATTTCCAAAGACGTCCTTTTTTCTGGCACATCTATCAGCTGTCGAAGAAGGCACCCAAACCAGTTTGGGAAGAGATGTGTTTTATTAAACATTGTCATTGTTTCTATAGTGTTCATATCAGAGCATGCATGTCTCAAATGAACACAGCGGGCCACTGGAAATGTCACCTACAGATTAATCTGGCTCACTCCAGGCTTCTGGAAAAACAAGGGTGATCAATAGATACACTGGGGCTTCCCCATCAATGCACATGGCCCCTGTAGCATCCTGGCTGGGGGCAGCTCACCTCCCCGTAGGACTCAGTCAGTGGTAGAGCTAAGAAACACAAACGTGAATGCCATGGGGCTCTGGGCAAGCAGTGTTGAGAAACTGGATCATGCAGATGAGGAAAAGTGGGCATGAGGGCTTATAGTTGCTGATCAGAGTCACCTTATTTACTCCTGGTAGCACAGCCCATTCCAGTCCTACTCCCCCACTGCCTCAAGATCAACAGAATCAGCCCTCTGTCAGTCCAAGAGTGAATGTGTTTCAGGATTACCTCTGGAGCCTTAATTGCTTGTCCTACTTTAGACATTTTGGGATGGCTAGAAGCAGCCCAGAGGAAATAGGGTCCATGCTGGGGTGGTGTCTGGGCTGCCCTGTTTTACACAAAGGACTATCTTTGAAGCCTGAGTGTAAAGGGCATCTCAAAGCTTCCAGCTGTTCCCCCTTCTTATGGCTGGATCCCCTGTGCCGCCACCAGCAGATGCAGCAGCCTGGTCTACAGTTACCCCAAAGTTTTGTTTTAAAAACCCAACAGTTTCTTAACAAAGCATCATTCATTCAGCACAGATGTGCAGCGACCTCTGGACTGATGGACAAGCAGAGCTTTATGAGAAGGCAGCAAACTGGTGGGCCACAGTAAGGTAGAAAATGCAGAATAAACCCCCTCAACCCCTCGTGTCAGCTCCAGGGGATCCACTGTGTGATAACGGACTGAGCCCATCCTAGCCCAGTATGAAGTATGAGGTCTCTGCTGCTGGGTCAGCACAGAGGAGAGACGGTCCCACTGTTTCCCTGGGCCTGCTCCCTGTTCCTCCTTCCCAAGGGCCCATGGAGCACAGCTCCTTTTAAAGCGATCATTTTTTACATGAATATGGCACAAAGAAACATCTCCTCATTTTAGAGGTGACTCCTTTAGTCCTGTTCAGCTGCTTATGCTGAATGCAACTTTTAAATGTCTTATAATACACATGACAAGTAGTTTTGTATGACTGTTTTCTACTTAACCAGTTAATAACGTGCCAACCCAAATCCTTCAGTTACTAATGCCACCGGTGGGACTCATTAACCAACATGAGCACGTATTTAAGGGAATACTAATATTCACAATGTACATTTTTATATCCATGTTGTCATTCTTGAAACCACAGCTCAGTTCATGTATTCTGTTGGAACATTTGTTTGCAGAGGATTTCTCTCTCCCTTTTCCTCTAAATACATGTACTATCACTGGCTTATCATTCTGGTGAATGATATTAATGACAGCCTGTCATCATGGAAAGCTATTCCTAGCTGTCAATTAAAGGGTGTTTTGAAAGAAAGCATCTCATTCAACCCCGGTGGGAGCAAGCATGTCTCATTGTTTGACAGTGCCCCCCTTGATGAATTTGGGAGCAGCAACAGCAGCTCTATGGGGCCGGAAGGTTTGCAGATGCAACACAGGGCTCTTGGGTGACAACAACAGGGGATTTTAAAGATGCTGATGCCCTTAGTAAAGGAAAGAGGGTTTCAGACCTTAAAAGCTATCCACATGTAGGATTAAAAGCCAGAAAAGGAGTCTTAGGGATACCAAGCCATTCTCCTCCATCTTGTAATATCATTTCCCATCTGACATCGCAGTAATTTATAGACCTCCATTGTCAAGCACATTTGTTTACTTGCCCGGGCTAACCCAAGTAGAGGGCTTCTTTAGGTCTTCTCGGTCTGATAGGTAGGAAACTTCCTCTAATTCCCAGAGAAAATATATTCATAGCTAGATTACACTAACTTACTCTGCCAAAATGATCCTTTGCTTTAGCTTGTGGGTTTTTTTTCCTCGCCTGGTGTATTATACAGGCAGCTCTTTGATCCCAGTCGTCTTTGTCGTCTTTGTTTTGCTGGGCTAAACAAACCATTTTACTCTTGTGCCTCCTCTCCACCTTAGCTTTCCACTTCCCACACCATCTTTGCACCTGTTCCAGATTCAATTAGATTTTCTTGAGCACAAGTGCCCGGCCTGATACATGGTATTCCTGAGCTGGGCTCCAAGGCATTGTACAGTATATGTCACTTGACCTATAAACATCACTCATATAAACGTGCTTCATTTCTATATTTCCCCCCTCAACAGGGTGGTCCACTCTCAGGGCTTTCTTGTTCCTTTTATTTTCCTAAGCACTCCTTGCACAGTAATAAAAATGTACAGACTCAGTGGGGATCTGTTTTAACTTCAAATGTGCTGATTCAGTTCAAAAACCATTAATTCAGCCGGAATCAAGGCCATGGGGTGGAAATCCTTTTCCAGTTAAAACAGAGGTGAGAGGGACAGCCTTTGGCAGGCTAGGAAATAAGTGCATTAGAAAAACATGGCAGGACATCAGAAAGTGGCTATTGACTGGGCTCTGTAAACAGAAGAGCAGAGAGTCTTGGACATTTCAGATGAGGATGGGATGTTGCCATAGGAGATCTGCTGTACTGTACCTTGGATTTGAGCAAAACTCTGGGGTTTGGTGCACAGGAGAGTTATATTTCTATTGCCTGTGTTTTGCTGAGTTGGACACAATGGTCCATGACGGACCTTACATTGACCTCACACGCAAGGTGTTGTACAAAGCTGGCCAGACACACTGGTCCTGTCTCAGAAAATTCCCTTTTTATTCAAGAGCACGAGAGGATGCAGTGAAATGCAAAGCAAACACAGACTCTGTACCTTGGGCTGCACACCACCGTGGTTCCCCTCTGCATGGGTGCAGTGTGACCACACAGTGCATGGTGCAGGATGTGAAACTATCACCAACATAAGTGCTTCACAAAGAGGAGCAACCCTGGGTGAGTCGGCTTGGGGAAGGAGAAAGGGTGAAAAGTGCCCAGTGAATCCAGCTTGTGCCCGTTACACTCACTTTGTATATGGTATGAGCAGGAAAGCTACTTACATGCATCAGGAAGGCATCAGCAGCAAAGCACAAAATAAAAGACTCCTCAGCAGAGCATTTCCACATGATATTTGACCAAAGGAAAATGAAGGCTGAGCATCAGGAGAAATTTCCCGAGGCTATGATGCATTAAACTGTGGTATCACCTCCCGAGACGAGCAGTGGGAACCATGAAAGCAGCCACTTAGAGCACCATAAAATGTCCCGTTGGTGCCAACGCGATTCCAGTTCAAGGGAGCTGCACTGAATCATCTACCATGCCTTTTCCAACTCTTGCTCCTAAAAATCATACCCAAGAAGTACAAAGAAAGAAGGACAAGCAGTGATGTCAATTTGCTGAAGAAATACAACCTTTTTTACATTATTGCATGTTGTAAAACTCTTGTGCTCGCACCATATACTTAATCTCCATATTCCAATGCCATCCACAAAAAAATTCAGGCTTAACCCTGGTAAAAAAATACTGTACAGTTGGGTGCAGTTTATTCTTTATATTTTAATGGCCATAGCAAAACACCATTGCTAACTAGTAAAAAAAAGAATTGAAAAAATAAAAAGTTCAATGTGTTTTACAGCTCTGTCGTCATGGGAAAGCTGTGTTTCAAAGTGAGGGCATCAACTGCAGTGAAACAGGACATTTTTAACCATTTGAAACCTTTTTAATGGGGCATTAAAAAAAAAACAACACTTCACCAAAATCTCTTTGCCAGTATTTTAGCTAATAGGGTTGCAGTTTATAAAGGAAGGGCTGTGACGCCTGCACAGGCCACCCAATACTGAGCCGCTGCTCAAGTGTCTTGAACTCTAAGTGTAAATGGAAAAAACATCTAAAATTAAGCGTTTCTCCTGGAGGAACAACTTGCTGATAAAGCAAATCTTCCCATAGGACAAACACACCTGCTGGAAGGTTGAGAGACGTTTTTATGTGTGGGATTTTAACTTGAGATAAAATACTTTTCACGGGCAGTCATATGGAAGACAGCTGGCCAAAAATAATAATAAAGGAATTTGTGTCCCTTGGGAAATTCTGAGGTTTCAAAATATATGATTTTTGACCTCAGCTGAGACAAGAAGTTTAGCTCTCTGATTTGTTATTTCTTCATTTAATGACATATTCCCAAATAAAAATAGTGTATTTCTTTTCACTTTACTGCTTTGACTTTTCTTTTGTTTTATTATTGCATAATTCTAGAAGTCCAAACCATCCATTACACCACGCTGTTACGTTTCCTTATACCATACATTACATCAGCAGGCATAATCTCCACCCTTTTTTAAGATCCCTGTTAAACCAGCTAAGTTTCTTCAGGAAACTGAATATCAGGAGCAACGAGGATCCCTGCCCCAAGCCGGAGGACTATGGGTTTTGATGTCTATTTTTCAAATGTTCTTTTAGAAGATGGATGTAAGAGACTGGAGCAGCTGGGAAGGAACATGATTGCTTTAAAAGCCTGAACTAGCTCTTGGGCTCATGGCTGGCAGGACAATGGCCTGGCACAAGCCCATCATCACTGGTGGTTTGATTCTTGCTCTGGGCAGGGAAGTGGAGCTTTGCAAAGGGAAGGGAAACTTTGCTCTCTTTGCCAGAGAGCATCTGGCTCCCCCTCAGCTCAGGAGACCCCATGTTTTTGGCCAAGTGCTTAGACTGAAAGGAGTATAAATGTATAGCATAGAAATAAAACAATAGTGTCTGAAGGAGATGAGGGAAAAGACATATGAACATTGTGGATAATTTTTCAGCAAAAGCTTGGATAATGTTGATGCACCCTAGGAAATGCTCCCAGTTACTCCAATCAGTGTTTTCTAGTAGAAAACTGGTCTGCTGGAAAAAACAAAAATGACCTGCTCTAACATGAAATCTATGTTCATTATTTATTTGGACTCAACCTTGATGCTCAGTGCTATGCAAAACTTCCTGGATCCTAAAATCCCCTGAACTGCTGGCAGAAACTAATTACCTGGCTAGCACTAGCCACTGCTGCTCCAAGTGCCCAGAGGCCAGATTTTCAGAGCATTTCCTGATTTCCTGACCAAACCAGCTCCTTTCAGCAGACTTAAGATCTCACCTCTCTCTCCAGAAACACGCACCTTCGAAGGACAGCTAAATTCACTGGGGAAGGTGTGTAAGGGCTTAGTCCCTCATGAGTCCCTGAGAGTCAGCCCCTTGCTCTCACATGCCTTCCATCTACACTGCTTTAATTTCCTCATTGTCTCCCCTTCTGTTTATTCTATTTTCTGCCTCTTTGTGTTTCCTCTCCAGTGTTTGGAGACCCTCTTTCCTTTTCCAGCCTCTCTCTTCCTCCCATCTTCCCGCAGTTTGCTCCTTCCTTCCTTCCTTTCTTTCTTCTTTCCTTCCTTCTCAGCTCTCTGCCTCGAGTTTCTATTCTCTCTTCCCTCCCCCCTCTCTTCCACTAGGACTTCCCCTTCTGCCACTGGAGGCACCTCATCTGCCAGGGGTCGGGAGAAGGATGTGCCATGTCTAGATAAGACTGAGACACAGACACCCCACTTATCTGGGGACCAGTCACAGCTTCTGCATCTCCAGCTGCATTTGATCCACAGGTACCAGCTGTGTGGATTGCTTTGTAGGGATGGGAAACCTAATCCTGTCAGGCAGTGCAGAGGGGTCCAAAGGCTGTCAACCTTGTCCTGTGTGCTTGCAAGCGTCCTTTGAAACCCAAAGAGCCTGTGAGAGTGAGTGGTGCAGCATCACCCAGACCTGCTTCTCTCTTACAGCATCAGGTAGCTGGGCTTTGAGATACCAAAACTCCTCTTCCCCTTGAAATATTGTCACTTGAGTGCCATCAAAAAGCACAGCTGAGACCATGTAAACTCATCACAAATGTGACCCATGCTGGAGGTAGAGACAGCTCCTCCAGCTGAAGAGGCCACTGTAGTAATGTGCTACCTTATCTCTAGTGCCACTGACTTCGGTCTATTTAATTTTCCCTTTGATTTTAATATAGATTTATTGAAAACAACAGTTATCAAAACAAACTGCTCAGGCAAATTGCTGTTTGTCTGTAGCTGTACAAGCACCTATAAAGCTGCCAGTGTATGAAATAAATGGTGCTATATGGGAGGTCAGTTATTGCAATAGAAGTTCCCCAAGGATTTGCACTGGGCAGTTTAATATTTTTCTTATTACCCTCTTTTCTTTTCTACTATTTATGCCTCTCTGTTTAAATTTAAAACATGCAGCCATCTGCCAAGACAAGCCTCTCTGATAAAGACATCTCTGGTAAGCCTTTTCATGAGTGGGCTTCCCTCACAGTACTGACAAATCCTGATGTGTCCTGTTCAAAAGGCAGACGGGGAGAAGCAGGCCAAGTTTTCTTCTCAACAAGCTTCACCACCTAGGCCAGCTCTTTTTCTCCCCTGCTTTCGAATGGGTTTGTCCTTACCTCATGCTCCTTGAAAAAAACCCACTGATTAAAACGCTGCTTCTTGCCACGTTATTTAACCTCCATTCAAGTTCTGTGGCAGCATCCCACCTTACGCAAATAGCATCTGTGGGCTCCTCCCTACACATGGCCCTAAAAAAAATCAAATCCAATCATAGTCTGAACCCGTTCATCAGGAGAGATAAAAGGGTTTCTGTACTGATCTCCGCATCAGGAGAACACAAATCAAATAACAGAGCTGTCAAATGAGGAGACGAGGTGTTTAAATGCCTATAGAAATAGGAACTCTAATTACGGAAACATCTATAATGTAACTAATATTATTTACATTGGAGTGATGCTAATCCAGACGAGGGTTAGTGTCCCTGCTCCTAAAACATTACAGTTTAAATAGACAGTGAAAGGATGGAAGGGAGCATCAGCATGCTTATTCCTGCTTGAAGATGAGGGATGGAGGCAAACTCCTCACAATAGAAGAGGGTGAAAGTGAGCCAAAATGTGCAATAATGAAGATGAGTTTAGATGCAGCCAGAGAGAGCGAGTGACTTTCTCAGCCTCACACAAGCTGCCTGGGGGGTGGTGGGAAATGAATAGAAACCGTGGATGGCTTATATGAGTCTCTTACTCACAAACACATTACTCGTCAGTGAGCAGAGCTTGAATCTCACTGAGTCTTGCACTGTGCTCTGCAAACATCAGTTCACTGGGAATGAGCTCCCACTGCCACTGCTTAAAGCCAGGTTGGTGGTTTTCAGACCAAGCTGCTCCAATTGGACCTTTGTCTCCATGTGAGAGGCACCAGACATCATTCAGGGGCTCCAGGGAACAAGGCATCTTACTCTGGTCAACAGAGAAAAGGTTGAGCTGAGGGAAAGCAAGCAAAGCTCTCCATTCTCTGGAATCAGTGACTCAGCACATCGATGTGCAGACAACCCACCCCATGCTCAGGATTGACCTTTCTGGCCTTAACATCTACTCTCTGGAGGACCTTGCCCAGCTTCTCCGAGCCAAAAGCCTCCTACTTTTTATAAGTCTGCTCAAAATGAGGATAAAACGGTAATTCAAACATTTTGTCCTTTATCCACTGTGGTTGCCAGCTCTGGCCTCTGTTTTTCAACTTCTCAAAGCACTGGTGAGAGAATATCTTCTTCCTCTCCTCCATCCTGCCCCTTTCTACTCTCTTCTCAGTGTAAAAGCTCAACATTTGCAGCTACCAGTCCTCTACAAACCACTTCTGGTCCCTTCTGTCTGGCCAAGCTACCCCAATACAACCTGGGGTTGCATCTGACCTGTGTAGACCGTATTCTGTTTGATTAGAATCGCTGAAGTGGAAACAGGAAGAGTAAGTATGACCTCCTATAGATAAAGCTATTGCAATTTTGATTATTAGCTCTGATATCTTCTTAAGGGTTCTCAAACATTTCCGTTCCCCTTCAGAAACTTGTTGTGAGCAATAAGTGTCCCACACACCTAAAATGAGGCAAAAATCTGCATGTGAAGATCCACATAATTTGGCAGTGGACCCAGTAGATTTCCCAAGGATCTTGTAAGAGTTTAACACAATAGGAAAAGCCAGGAGATAAGAAGCAGAGCATTAACAAGTCTGAACGACACATGCAGCCAGACTGTCTGCTTCACTGACAATTGATGCCATCCCCATTACTGGGAAAATATTGTAAGCATGCTTCCATAGCGCTCTGCAGCTTATTGCTACAGATAGCCAGTGTTTCGTGTCATGGCTTACAGCTTTTGTGAGCTGGTGTAAAATGGCTTGCTGTTCCCAGGCTCAAATTTACTGGTGGAGACAGCTGATGCACAGCCAGAGTGTGCCTCTCCAAGCATCTTGTATGCTTTGGGATTCTGCAAAGTAGTAACTGCATTATAAATACTCCTCTGGCAGAGCTAAAGAGACAGTCTTCACTAGAGAAGTATCACTGTTGAGGATCAAATACAAGACAAAGGAGAGGGAATCCCACTAACAAGATCCTCTGAACTTGTGCAGCGAGAGCACAAGGATCTCCACAGATACTCCTCTAAATAGTACTGTTGGGCAGCCCAAGGCTGAGATATTTAAGTTAGACGATTTATTCTCACCACCTCAGTAGCACTGGAAGAAAAGCAAGTGGGAAGGCCAGGGGTCAGCAGCCCTGGGCAGTGGGAAAATACAAAGGAGCATCCCACAGCAGCCTTTGGGCAGGCAGAAAAGGGCTGAAGGAGTGGATCCAAGCAGGCAGGGACCATCAGCGATTTTCTCAGGTAAGGATCTGCTACAAAAACTGTTGAGAAACAGAGTGCTATAGCCATCCCCTTGTTTCTGTTAGCATTCCCTCTTCACTCCCACTCTCCATTTCTTTTCCTTTCACTCCTGAAGCATCTCATGAGGAAAGACAAGCAGCTTGCCTCTCCTGGCAGCGGAGATGTGACACAGGAGTGTGGTTTCATATCTTCACATCCCTCTTGCATCCTCCACCTACAGTTAAAAGTACCCTGTAAGGAGAATAGCTGTGGTGGGTAGGCAAAGCAGGGGATGGGGGAGAGGAAGGAAGAAGAAGAATTGGAGGCTGAGGCAGAGCATCACTGTGAATCATAGCAATTTCCTCTGATCCTGTTTTATCATTGGGGGTGGGAATGTAAAAGATGCAGAACCTGTGTGAACAAGGTCAAATTAAATCACATTTCCAGGCTGGGAAAATTACTTTTGCCTGCAGCAAGAGAGGTGCACAACAGGAATGAAAGAGGGGAGGTTCTTGCCACCAGGCATGCTGTATCCAGCTAATGCAAGACAGAGGGAATTTATAATTAGTCCACTGAAATATATCCCTACAGGATTTCAGTGGAGAGGGGGGTCACACCAATTGAGCGTGTAAGAGAAAAACCAACTGAGATCTGATTTCAAACCTATTGCTCCTTATGGAAGAGAGCTTATCCTTATCTCAATGGACATGTGTTTCTGTCTAATGAGGTGACATTACTCAACAGTGTGAACTACCCATACACGCTGAAGGCCTTGAGAGACACCCTGAACATCTCCAGGACAGTGAAACCTGTCTCAGCTTCAAGGACATCAATGGGAGAAACACACAGATGCTACTGAAGCTCAAGGTTTCCTACAAGACCTCACAAATTGTCAAGTCTATTTAACATCTCTTGATCAAACCCAAGAGCTGTTTCTCACTAGCATAGCCTTAAGGGAGGTAGAACAATGCCATGCTTAGGTGGTTTGACTTACCAATGGAAAGATGGGTGGAAAGAACTCTCCTGATAACCAGCTTGAGAATACAGGACTGGAAGAAGTCACCTTTCACATACTTCATGTAGAACAGGAAGAAATTAATACAGGCTGCCACACTGCCTCATGAGCTATGCATGAAGCATTGCAGGCATATGGGAATTGGTGCATCTGCCTTAGCTAACTCTCTGTCTTGGTGCTAACAGAAGAAAGTAGGGGAGATGGTATGTGCAGGTGAGGGCTCTTCAATTCTGAAATGCCTATTCTGGGGTGTTGTCATTGGATTTTGAATCCTGATATCCTTCATTCCCTTCATTTTTGTCTATACAAAACCACAGGAGTTTGGAGGTGGACCAGATCTAGAGCTCACCTAATCCAAGCCTTGCTCCTGCTGGTAGGGGCACTGCCAGGAGGCACAGCTGGTGTGCAAGAAACCCTGCAAGAGGAAACTACACTGGCAGGACAAATCACTCCCTGGGCCAATTTCCTCTTCAAGCCAGATACTGGTCCAACCTGTAGTGTAAGGCTTTATGCCCCTGCCAGGGCTTATTGTTTCTATATGTTGTTAAAATTCAAGCTATTGTAAATTATTTGAATCATTTTGTGTATTCCAGTAAACTCTGCCTTATTGATCCTGTGGGAAGGTTGAGGTCTGCAGGAAAACTTCAGATACAATGAGATGTTCCTCCAACAACTGAGGCAGCCATCTGAAAGGTTGGGAGATTTGAGGCATTGGGATTGGATGTCAGGAAAATCTAAGATAGAGCTGAGCCAAGACAAAGAAATATTTGAGTGTATCAGTTTCTGAACAGGCTCGTGTCTGACAGAAAGCTGGTTTGTTGCATGTATTTGCCTGCTTTAAATTATTTAGTGCTAGAGTAATGTGAGCTGGATTAAAGGACAAAAGAGGGGCAAGAAAAAGGAATGGGAAATACAGGTGAGAAGTGACTCCTAAAAAAGACCAGTAGAAAGAAGACATGTTTCTTGGAGGAAAATGGGTAATTTCCCAGGAGGGAAATAGTGAGAACCAGGCACAAAGTCCTGGATATCAGCAGCAGGGATCCATCTCAGTGTGAAACCAAAGATTTTCCAAAGTTGTAAGGAGAGATTGTGAAAACGGCCTCTGAAGCTGCATTTGGTGGCTGAGCTAAATTAGACCTGAGGGAGCTTTGGAGCACATCACCCTCTCAGAAAGGGAATATTGAATCCCAAGGAGGAGTAAGACTTGGTTGGGTCTGCAGCAGTACCCTCCCTCCTGCGAGCATCCAAATGATACAGCAAAATCTCTGCTGGGGTACCAGATGTGCTGGGGCAGAGCAGAAGGAGGCTGGGGAGGCTCCAATAGGGGCAGGCTTTCCTTCTGCCTTGACTCTGCTGGGTCCATTCTTCTGTGGGACCACAGCAGGGGAGTTCAGTGTAGAAGTCCTTGGCCTGATCCATATGCCCAGGGAAGGACCTATTAGGCAGAAATTCCCACTCCCCTGCCCTGGTGCAGAGTCTTCTACAAAGGGCAGAGGGGATGGAGAGGATGAAAGACCTTTCTGCTCTCATCAGCCAAACAGAGTCTGGTTTGTTATTTCAGCCTGGATTCTCCCCCTTCAGATTTAACCTCCAACTCCTATTAAACAGACAGATCAGTCTAGGGAAAGAAAGTATTTATTTATTTGGTTATTATTATTTTTTCTAGGGAGGAATACCATCCGGTTGGCATGACAACAGTGCTGTGGGCCACCATAAACACTGGATCATTAGCACCAAAGCATTGGGCTATTATGTAGGCTTGGCCATCAGTGCGGCTAAGGTGTGTGGGTTTATGGTGCAATCCCATTTGTACTGCAGCATGGGAATTATCACAGCAGTCACAGTAGTGAGCACTACCGCTGATGCTGAGGTCCAGCCTCATGCAGGACTAACTGCATTGGCATGTAGCATTTTCCTTTGAAAGAAGGGAGGCACAAAGCATAGGTTTGTCTTAAGTCACCTATGGCGTGTTAGCTGGGTAATATCTAATGCAGTTTCTGGGCTGGGCCACAAACATCATAAGACTCAGCATTTTGAAGTCCTAAACAACATCCCACTGTCTTACGTTGTATCATGCAGAAATGCACATGCATGTAAGGCATAAGTGTATTTTCTCTTAGAAGCAGCAGTAGTAGTTCCGATTTCTACAGATGTGCAGTGTGCTCAACATGGCTCTGAATAAGACTCGCAACCTGTATGTTCTTGGGAAAGAGCAACTTGTCTTTCTTTTCACTGTAAAGCTCCATCTCAGCTTATATATCTATTGCAGATATTAATAACAATTATGCTGCACTTGGCTGCTGCAAACTCAGAGTGATGAGAGCATCCCTAACTCACACAAGTTTCAAATTGATTTTATCTCATGTTAGGCTCTAACTAATCATACCAGAGAGCTGCCTTAAAACCTCACTATATCTGTCCTGCTAAGGTTTGCTTGCCTGGCTAAAAGGGAAGGTGGGAGTCTAACTGAATTGGGGTTCCTTGTTGAACTGGGGAGTCCCATGTCTCAAACCAGGCTATGGAATTGATACTGCTCCAGCATCAGGCTGTGCAGCCTGCTTGGGCTCTGAAGCAAACCATCATGTTCCCTGAGGCGCAGTCACAGCTAATGCAAAGAAATAAATAAGAAGAGCAAAGCGTTGCTCACCCTGTGCTCTTTCCATGGGCCAAGGCAGGACCCACTATTTAGAGCTGCTCTCGGACATAGCTCCAGCTTCCCCTGACTTCCCAGGCACAGTTCAACAGCTTTGCCTTGGTTTTACTTGATCCCATTAATGACAAAAATGACAAACACATATGTGTTGCCTTTATAGCTATTTCACGCTTTGACATGATGCTGGGCAAGTTACCTATGCTGTCAATGTGATGGATGGTGAACAGGATGGGGGTTGGACAGGTGTAGCTCTTCTCACAGGGAAATATTTTTCCACGCCATTAGCCTGTGGAACTCCTAGCAACAGGATATTGCTCAGAGAGGGATTCAAAAAAGCCCTGAAGAAAGACTGGATGCTTGTGTAGAAAACAAGTGTCCAGGGCTGTAACAGCAAGTGTTAGAAATTATTGATAGGAAAGGATGTTGCGTACTGCATGTGCTTAAATCACACAGCTCTAGCTGCTGGAGGTTTGGAGAGAACTTTTTTCAGGAGCACTGTTCCAGAAGTGCCTCATGTAGTGCTCTAGGCATCTTATCCTAGGTGTCTGGGTTGATCCTCAGCTTTGGAAATGATAATACGGTTGATGTTCACTTGTGAGCTGTGTTCCTGAAACAGTTGATAAGAGTTACTTGCCATCCAGTCTGCAATCTCCTTTATGGAGAAGGAATTTTCTAACAGGAAAGTCATATAGGAAATAGTACCACAGGACAATGGTTTATGAAGAACATCTTGTACTCATTTGCAAAATCCTGGGCATGTTCTCCACTCTGCTTTAGAGATTCGGTGATGAGCAAGATTTAAAATCATTGTGGTCTCTTGCAGCATGTCCTGAGAAGCAGAACCATGAGGTTCTCCTTGCTCTCCTGTGCTACTCAGCAGACTTTGGAAGAGATCTAGGTGATGGTGATGGTGATGATGACGCTGGAAAAGAGGCACTTGTCTGTTGGCCATAGAAAATTTTTCTAAGCTGAAGAAAATTTTCTCACTACTAGTGCTATGAGTCAATGAGTCATTTAAAGGGCTGTTTTCTCATTCTGGGAAGACTAGTCACTTAGTCACTGAGAGTACACCAGCTCTAGATTTCAGACTTCTGGCACATAGTATGATTTCAACCCTGCCTCTGCCAAATTCTTCCTGTGCAAGAGAGAGGGGACTGGCAGAGGGCAGTCACATATGGCTCAGAGGACTTAGAGTTCCCATATGAGCTCTCCTGAGCTATGGGAAAATCCTTACACCAATCACTAGAATAAAGCCCAGATCAGCTGCTAAGACCAGAATAATGCTTTCAAACTCATAGGTCAATCTTCAACTCAGATGTCCCTGCTGACAGCATCAGAGTGAGACATAGCTAACAGCAGAGGCTTCAAACTCCTGTCCTCCTGGAGTGTAGCCATCAGATTACTGACGTTTAAACCAGGGTCACTGCTCTGGGTAAAACCAGGGGACAAAAACATTTGGGCAGCAAGGCCTACTGCCACTGGCAGCACTTCCCAGCATCTTCTCCTAGGAGGGGACGAGTGGTCCTTCTACCAGCAGTGAGGGCAGGGTGGTGGTGGTGGCACGCTGCTGAGACACGCTGGCTGTAGCCAGCAGAGGGCATGGATATTACACACGCCAGCCCGCCGGCCACACCTCGCTGGGAGCGACAGCAGCCTTGGAGCCTAATTGCCGTTAAAAGTTTATTTTTACTAATCAATTAATTGATCAAGTTGACATTCCCCCTCCTCCATCCATAACTGCTGATGAAAGGACGCAAGGAATGGTGTGGGTGTAGAGCAGGTGACTGTCAGTGACTTCAGGATGTGGTCCCATTCGTGCGGAATTTCTCAAGGTGTTGCTTTTCTGGACCCACAGCATCACAACAAGGCAGCTCCCATCAAATGCGATGCACTGTCATGGGATCCCAGGGTGCTGCTGGTATATGTGCAATGCCGTTTTGCCCAGTGCTTTCTGCAGCTGCTGCTAGCGTTTATCATGTTTCTCAGTCTTATTTTATAAGATAGCAGTGACAGGGCATTAGTGATGAGTGAGGGGGTTTCTTGATTTAAGAACTGTTGCACTGGTATCATAAGAATCCAGCAGGTTTCCAGTCAAGGCACTGTTCCTGGTGGAATTTACATGTACACTTGAATTTATGTGTTATTGGTAATCCTATTGAAATCTATATGCATAAAGTTAAGTGCATCTAATCAGCTCTGTAGGATGAGGATTGTATATGTTAATTTAATTCAGACTTCAGTATTTAGCACAATGAGAAGGTACAGCTATAGCTATACCTTGTGATAGCCTGTAACAACCTCAAATGTTGGTTTAATATTAAGAGGGAAAAGAAATATAAAAGAAATTGAGGTTCCCTATTACTGTTAGAGATGAGCAATGCACACAAAGTTAAATCAGATGTTCAAAGTTATTCTAGGGTCCAAATTATCAGTGTAGAATATATTTCAGTGGAAATTTTTCCTATGGGCCTCTGTGCATAGCACAGCTCCATAGTGGTGCAGGAGTCCATGTTTATGGATCCATTTCCAGGATCAAAACCCTCATTAGTAACACAGATTAATGGTAATTACCAATATAAATAACTTGAGTGTGTCTTCTCATTTTCCTCTGAAGACATTGCTCGCACAAGCTAGCTAAATACCAGACTTGTTCCCTGAATCCAAACTGTATTAAGTTCTTGTGTGACGCTGTCAGAACATAATGTTAAATAAAGCTGCATAAATTCTTTCTCAAGCCTCAAAACATGGAGCTTGATTCTCAGCTCGCATAAATCGGACACCGGATTCAGATCCCTTTTTCCATACTAAGGAACTGAAAAAAAAAAAAAAAAAAATCATTTAAAAAATTGCTTTTTGGCTAAGAACAAAAGAAAGAAGTTGAAATCTGAGGGATCATTTTTCATGATGTTCTAAGTACTGAAAATGCAGCTTTATAATAAGAGCACTTTTTTAACTAGGATTCTGGTTAAAGCTGTAGCGCAAGCTGAGCAGTGGCTGAATGTTTTCCCCAAGATCCCTGGGAAACAAGGGCTGGGATTTAATGTGGCTTCCCAAAGTGTGTCAGAACACTGATGTTATTTAAAACAGGGCTCATCTCTACTCCCCTATGGATCATTTATACTACTCTATGGAATATTATCGTTGGAAGTACTCAACTGGTTGGCACTGTTGGCGCAGAGCATGCTACAGGCTGAGTGCCCTGGCAATGTGTGAGGTGCCCATTAATTTGGTGTCCCCACACAAATCAGCATGACTCGTGTGTTGGGGCACATCTGTATATGCAGCCTGTGGGGCAGCTATTTCCAAAGATGTGTTAGAAATGACCAAGTCCCTCAAAATCTTAACTTTGATTAATCAAGTGGTGACTGGAGGATGCCATTCATGAGCAGCATATATGCTCAGTAAAATTCGCTCACAATTGTGAGAGACTTACCTGGAATACTGAAATGCAATTTTAACATGAAGCAGAAAAGGAACCCAGGTCCTCAGCCCATATTTACCATCATGACACAGCTGACCTGTGGCAGAAGGCAGCACTTGCTGCCTGCCCTGCTGCCCTTCTCACTCCCACATCTGATGTGCAGGGAAGATGTGATGGAGCAGAAGCCTTGAAGGGGAAGAAGCATGCTCTTGTGGCTTAGTGTCATCAGCCTCTGCAGGGCTGAGCTGCAGGCCAGAGCAGGGAACAGAGATGCTGGTAGTAATGTCAAGGAAGTACAGGAAGCTCCTTCACTCAGTTGCTTTCCTGAGCTGAGGAGCTTGAAATGCCATGTTGGTTTATTCTGAAATGTAAGTGTGAAAATAATGAAAGCAGCCGGTTTTGGGTTTTTGGGGCTACATTTACTACCATTTCCGAAGATTTTACTATTCACGAGACATGCAGGCACCCTGACTGCCTAAAACCCATCCCTGAAGTGTTGTAGAAAGTATGAGCTTTAACCCACCAGAGAAGCAAACCACTGTGGTCTGCACAGTGCATCCAGATAAGGCCTGTGGCCATGTTTATTACTGTGCCTGTGGACATTTTTATAGGGGTTGGCATATTCAGTGATCCCATGGATTAACAGGCAAAACCAGCCCATATTCTTTAGTGATGAGTCACTGCTTACACAAAAGTTGCTGGATGACATAAGCACATAATCCCTCTTACTCTCACACACACATATAGGATGTAGCCGAAGTGGTTGATGATGCTGATGTAGAGGACTTCTGTCAGTGTATGTTGTACTCCATGGTCCTATTTTGAGAATGCCAGTGCAGAGTTACATAAAAGCCAAGAAATGCTACCCATCCTGTATTTTAAAGCACAACCTGAAATTATTTAGCAGTTGAAGAAACAAAACAAAACAGTTCTCTCCTGGGTGGAATAAATCAGTCTATTGGATCAATCCCTGGTGTATTTTAGCAGAAACAATGAGGCAAGTGTTTCATCTGAGCCTTCATCTAAAACTGGCTCTCCCATTTCCTATGATGGGCAGTTTTCGCTTGGGACAGTCCCAAGGCTGGCAGGGCAGCTGCCTGTGGCCGGGGTGGTGTGTGTGTGCGGGTGGGTTTGTGCAGGGCTGTGACATGCATCCAGGAAACATTAAAATAGCAATGTGCGTGCTGCAGTTGGGGAAACACTGAGAGGGTGAAATCCCTAATTTGCTCTCTGGCTTTGCTGCCACGGACCAAGGTGAATTTGGGGATGGCCTTAGGTCTGCCCATCCCTGGGTGCCCCAAAGTGCTAGGAGATGCAGCGGGGTACCTGGGGAAGGCTGCATGAACATCCCGCGGGTGCCGGCTGGCCCAAGACCGGAGAGGTGCAGGGGTGCCCCGGGGGGTGTTCTGGCACCCGGTGGACCCTGCAGCATCCCGCTGAAATTCGGGAGGGAGCTGCGCAGCGGAAAATGGGACCAGTGGCAGGAACTAAGAGCAGTGCGGTGGGGCTGGGGGAGAAGCGGCGCCCCTGGGAGGGCAGCAGCCCCCCGCCACCCCGTTTGGACAACTCCAGGGCTGTGCCTGGTGGCCGGCCGGTGGGTGTGCGCCCGGTCCGCGATCCTGGACTGCATTTCCCATACTGCCCGAGTGCCCTAATGTATGCACTGCTCAGCCTGGCTCCGTGTGCTAGTGTGTGTGTGCGTGTGTATGTGTGTGCGTGTGTGTGTGCAGCCAGGAGTCCCTCGGAGAGTGGAGGCTCATTCACTGATGAGAGCCGGCACTGAGAGGCAGCACTGCTCCTTCCCTCGCACCCCCGGCGCCTCCCGCTCTGCTACATGCGAGCCGCGGGCGAGCAGCGGGGCCAGCACGCCCGGGACTCCCCAGCTCCCCTCACGCCGCCAGCTCCGCGCAGCGCCCGCCGGCAGCCGCACCGTGAGTACCGGCCACCGGGGCCGCCCGGCCACACGCAAACTTTGCAGGGCAAGTTTCTCCCCCCTCCTTTCCCTTCCCTCCCTCCTACCTCCACCCCGCGCCCTTTCCCCCTGCTCAGCCCCGGGGAAGCCGGGCAGCGAGGCAGCGGCGGCGGG
>JAOEHY010018636.1:0-15062 GCA_025447955.1 Psilopsiagon aurifrons
CCCCCAGTCATTTGTAAATGTCATCCACAAGTAGCTTTTTCTAGTTTAAACTGGAGGAAAGTGCCTTATGAGCAGGTGTGGATGGTAAAAATCAAATTGATGAGTTAAAATGATGGCTCCTGACAGTTTTACAGATAAAAATCTAAAATGCACCAGGATGCTGGAAAGACACAGCATATACATGTAAGAGAATGCTCCTCCCATCATAATGGTGTCCTCTTTTAAAGGTTACTTAGGTATCAAAATTCTCTCTGGACTGAAACCTGACATAAAGTATCTCTCATTGCTACAATTTCTTGCTTACAATAAATACAATTAAAATTCATTTGTGCTCATTCCTCTCCTTTTCTATCCCCAAATTTCATATAAACAATCTGCCTAAAGAACTAGAAAAAAAAAAAAAAAAGCCATTTTTCAGAGAATACAATGCAGTAAACATCAAAGCTACATGAAATTACTTATGTGCATTGCCAAGCCAGCTCAGTGTCATGGATTTTTGTGTCCCTAGCTATATATTTATTTGTAAATCAAGATAGTGCCACTGCAAGTGATCTGTGAAAACATTAACTTCCATATCCAAAATACGTATCCACAGCCATTGTTTCTACGAGAAAATCAGCTACAGAACTGCTTCCTATTTTTTGGGTAGTGAGATTTTTTTTTGACTTTTCAGATCCAGATAGTGCTTATAGGCCTTGGAAAAAAAAGTAAAATATTTGGTTTAAGAGCTCTCTAACAAGGTTTTACCAGGAGGTACGTGGGGTTTTTATGTATCAGAAATCGCAGCTTTGGCAAGACTATCAATTTAAAACAAACCAGACAACAGCAATGAAGAAACAAAGCCTCAAAACCCAGCAGAAGTACTCATACGTTTGTGTGAGTTCAGCAGCTCCCACAAATTCAGCCCTTACTAAACTCTGTGGATAAAAACAAATGATAAGCTTCCACCTTTCCCTAAAGAGATGGGTAATTTCCACACTTTGTCAACAGGGACTGCTAATGCTTGCCTGGGTTTCTGCCCCTCTGCTCACAGCAGAAGGGCTGAGAGCCTTCTTATCACCTCAGTATATTTATTTTTTTTTTTCTTGAATGCTTCAGCAGAATATTGTGGACATAAATGTTTGCAGGGGGTGTCTGGGGCTGTACATAGGACACAAAGACCTAGATGTTAAAATCTTCATTGGGAAGTTGTCTTATTGACATATGCATTCTTGAAGGACTCCAGGAGAGTGTACTGCTAACCAGTACACTTGTCCTGATGTACACTGGGTTTCCAGAACTCTCGGCCATGTTCACTTGGCTTTGTTTCAACTAAGATGCTCACAAATGTAAATTTTAATATATGGAAGTGCCTCAGGAACCCACATATGGTTTTCAGTGATCCTTAGCTGTTAAAAACTACAAGCCCTGCAAGAAAGGAAAATGAAGCTTTGGTGTTTAGAGACATAGAGTTACTAAATGAAAGAGGAAAAATATATTTGTCCAGAAAATTTGAACAAACCTGAGCAGCATAAAACTAGTTTTGCTCAGTTCTGCCAAGTAAATCCAAAGTTTGCACTCTGAGACCTGCCCATCACAGTGGGAAGAAATATAATAACACACTCCTTGTACACTGTCCTTAGAATGACAGAGCAGTGTGGAAAGCCTAATGCTGCACATCTCACTTGGGACCACAGGGCATGGTACTTGTTACTGAAACGTGCAAAAGTAAACCAGTTGCTCTCCTTGAGGGGTTGATCCTGCACCACCTCTCCTCTAGGCTGACTGCATGACACCATCGTGTTAGAGAGCAAAGGTCGCTCTGCTGAAAGGGGGACTTGCCTCCGCTGGAAAAACATCTCAGTTCAGGGTTTCTAGCAGAGAAGGCGCAGGGTCACCTGCTGCTGCCTCCTCTCAGCCTCAGAAGGTGGGATGGGATGCACTGTCCTACCCAGATGAGGAGTGCTGGTAGAGATGCTGCATTGTTTCTTTGCATCCCAGCAAATCTTATTAGAAGAGTCTCCCTGCAGTGAGCCACAGGTTCGAGATCTCCTCTGCCGCACCACAAGAAGTCCAAATTACAGTACATTGCTACTGAAGATCTTATTTATAAGGTAGTATTATTTTACTGAGAAGGATGGCACTAAAGGTGCTTTTGAGGAGACATTTGTGGTCTAGCCACAGTGGCAGCAATCCATTCAGATTCCCGGTGAATGTCAGAGGATCCATTTTACAGTGGAAATTGTTTACTTTATAAAATTACTGTTTCCACACCCAAACAAGGCCAAAAGCCTAAGTTCTGGCAGTGTACTTGGGCAGCTCCCCACAGATACCCTCCTCTGCCAGTGCAGGAAGGTGCTTTGATGGATCCAAGATGCTGAGAGCAGCAGGGAGGGACAGTAGCTCAGGTATTTGAGAGAACCACATCTGCAGAGCCTCCATCTCCCCCCAGCGATCCCTTGTTTTGCAAGATCAATTATTATTCCAATAAATTGATCAATGTGTTAGCTATGAATGTCCAGTATTTCCAGCTAACTTCAGGGAAAAAAAAACTAATAGGAGATTAAGTACCAAATGGAACAAAGATGGTGTTAAACACAACTGTTAAGCAGTTTCTGTGATGTGTATTTACAAAATATACGTCTTGTTAAAAGGATGAATTTGTATACATAGTAGTTATATGTGCCTTAAAACTCTGCAACCGAAAATAAGTAGAAGCCTTGACTTTGCTTAGGAACCCTGTTTTATCCCAAAATATTTTTAGCAACTTAAGTACTTTGTGGGCATGCTTTTGCTTTGTTTAAGGTTTGAAAATTCCAGCAGCCAAAGTATAACTGAGGGGAAAAAAGCAACTGGATAGAGTTTTGTTAATGATTTACTGGGGAATCTTGATGTGTGATAATGAATAAAATGCAGATCTCTTTTACTGGCAATTATCGGTTTTGATTTATGAGAAATTATTGATTTTTAGATTGCTTCCACTTGGAAGAAAACTTACCAAACAAATTTACTTTCTATATTTTTTATTATTCCTACTGTCATTAAGTATACCCATTTTTTTCTTTTTTTATGAAACCAAGATCTCCTTTCTCGGGAGGTCCAATGAACGAGATACCTTTGACGTGTCTGCAGGCAGGCTGCTGCTGAAGGCACAGGTAGGCTGTTGCCTCTGTGTCGACCAGCGGGAGTGAGCAGGGGGAGCAGCAGAGGAAAAGGGCATATGAGCTTCTCACTTTTCTTTTGTCCTGATAGCTGTTCCGGTCTGAGGCTGGAACATAAGGACCAAAGTGGTGCTTTGATGGGAACAGTCATATCAATGTGGTGGTGTTGGTGTTCTGTCCTATGCAGAGGAGAGGAGAAAGGGTAGGGGAGCTGTAGCTTATCATATGGGTTTTGCATACTAGAAATGAACTGAAATACCCAGTAACTTACAAGAAAATAGCAAAATAAGAACTCTGCTCCCTGAAAAATAATGTTATTTCTGACAATGACAAAGCAACACTTCTGTTAATAAAATATGATCAAAAAAGTCCAAATTTGATGAATGCAGATATTGCACATAAAATCTGCAATAACTTTGAGGTGCACATACTTTTAATATGTACAACTATGATTTAAAATGTCTTGCCCAACAGTGCATGTATGCATGCCACAATGCTTCCTAAAATATGTTTTTATTTCACATTTTTGATTTATATGTTACTCAGAAGACTGTCTGTTCATTTAATTATTTCAGTAAACATAATAATGGTATCACCAATTACACTACGGAGCATTTTCCTTTTTTTAAGCAATATGAGCCTATTTGTAATTAAGCATATATTAATGATTCTGAAAGTCTCGGAGGGAGGAATTTTATGTCCACCTCATAATATTATGCCAGAATTACATGCTCAGAAGACTTTTTAATAATCTTTGTTTCTTAACTTAGTTTTGATTTGGCTATGAAATACAGAGCAGCACTCAAGGGCTCAAATTTCTACTATCATCAGCATTTCTGCTCTATAAATTGTACAAACGCACAAGACTCTCGTCTGTAGGCTGCTTTTCAAGCTTCTGTTTAACCTACGAAGAAAATTAGCTGCAGGCAATGGATAATTAACAATAATTTCATCATTTTTAGCTACTGGGATGCGGGATGGTGTTACGGTAGCTAGTACAAACATAAGCAGAAAATTGTGGTTTTATGTTGCTGTTTTAGCCACAAACACAGGTTGGTAAGGTAAATTCATTTCCAGTTTGCCAATTACAGCAATAGCCACTAGGAGTCTCCTGGTCAACTTCGTGGTGAATTTCACACTAATCCTGGCTAAGGTTTGGACACAAACCCTATGCTAAGCCTGGATTTCAGCACAGGGGCCAGCCCATGCAAGGGTGACTTTCTGGTGATTAGATTGCTATGTTTTAGAAATAAAGAGGTCAGAAGTCACCTATGCACTGCTTTTCAAGGGCATAAGATAGTGACAGTCTTAAAATGTCAGATTTGTTTCATTTCATAACTGGGCAGTCTTGTGAAATTGTACCAAGTGCTTACAAAGAGGGAAGTATAAGATACCACCAACTGTTAGTTACTCCCTGGGATTTAAAGCAGATTTGTTTTGTAAACCAAAATGCTGCAGGCCACAAGAACCAGCATCCCTAGGGTACTGAAAAATTTGCTTACGCTATCTCTGCAAAGTGAATCCTGCAGTTTGGAAAACATGAAGTAGCTTCTTTCTCTTCTCCTCCCCCTTCCTTCTCCTCCCAGGCCAACTAAGTGTAAGCACATGGCACCAGACACGCTCTTACCACTGTCAAATGCTTAAAGTTCATGAATTACAAACCCACAAGAATGGACATGCTGGCTCAAATGCCATGATCATCCAGTCCAATTCTGTGACTGATAAAAGACAGCCAAATTTCCTCGAAGGAATGCCACAGAAAGCAGACATGCATTGTCTGCCAGCGCACTTGCCTCACTCCATGCAGCTAGGGACTGCTTTAAAATACACAGGGAAGCCAGAGACGACCAGTCAAGTACCTCTGCCAGGGGCTGGTTATCCCACAGGCAGGAGAAGTACTACTTGTTGGGGAAGGATGCTCTCATGTCCTCCTTACAGACACAAGCAACTCCATGGCCAGAAACTGCTATGCTGTCTGCTCTAAGCCACTCATTTGCTTACGTGTTTCTTCCCTGCATCTCTCCTCTCAAGCTAAATCCTTTACCAAGCCCTAAAAAATTTGAGTGACTTCTAAAATGGTAAGATTTTAAACACAAAATAATTTGGAGGGCTTTTTATTTGGTTTTTGCTTTTTGAGTTTCTTGGTTTCATTTTCAAACCTTTCTCTGCAACCAGAAGGACTAGGAAAATAAAGATGATGTTTAAATGAAAGCTGAAACTCTCACATAATTGTAGTTTCCAGGGGTTTGAGATTTCAGAATAATCTCATGAGTTGTCAATATTGAATGTCACCAGAAACTATAATGTTATACACAGAACAGATTGCATAAAAGCTATTGCGGGATAGTTTTCTAGCTACATGTTCCCTGTAATACCTATGGATGCTGTCCTGGACAGATGACCTGAAGGTACTTAAAAGTGGTGAGCTGCCACAAGCTAGGTTTAGCTACCACTAGAGGAGTGTTGCTTTTTGCAACAAATCTGAATGTGCAAAACCTCATTATCTGGTCTGTCAACTAAACAAGCTCATGGAGTAAAATATTCATAATGGACTCATAAGAACATTTAATTCCATGGGGAATACGCAGAAATAAGTAGGAGGCAAATTTTACTGCCCATCTCACTTCTATTGTATGCTTGCACGCATTGCAATGCATGATTGCATTGTGTGTTATTCCAAACTATTACCATCTCCCTCTCACAGACTGCCTTAGATTTTACCACAACCTCCCAGCAGGATTTGGTACTGTCATTCTGGTTGTGTGTTCAGGGATATAATCTACACTATACTAATAGCTGACACAAACTGAAAAGCTAGTATCTTAGTCCATAATAGCAGTAGTGGACAGAATATTACCATGCCTGATGAAAGAACTGATATGGGAGCAAAACAGGAGGCTGCCTCAACCTCCTCCTCCTCTTCCTGCAGAAGCAGCTCAGCTCTTTGGTATCTTATTGTTAGGATATCTGAAAGGGCCCTGATCCTGTTAACCTGATTTCAATAACAAAACACTGGTACAAAGGTTTAGCATGAAAACATCTGATACTCACAACAATAAACCCAAGCATTTATGTAAGTCAGCTCAGCACTTTACCATGCTGAGAAGAAACCTTTGGATCTCTGTCATTTAATTCTGGGATGTTTTTTCAGTGCTAGAACATGCCTAACAGGAATGCACTCTTTTCCACTGCCCACCTTCTCAAACTATGTCGTTGCTATCTTCTTAACTAAATTTCTAACGCTAAAAATGAGCACAAAAATAAAAGATCTCACTAGGAAATGCCAAAGGCTCTTCCCTAAAAATATGTAAAACCTCGTTTGGAAGGGAAAAATGTAATTTCTACATGTAGCTATAGCGGAGATAGACAAAGCATTTTTAGGAATGAGAGCACTGTGCAGTACTTCAGGAACATCAAGCATTTCTGTCACTTTCCTAATTACCAATTTCTTAATTACCAATGCATATCTGAATATAGTGTTTATGCACAATATACATCTATAATTAAAGCAAATACAACAGCTTATTGTGTAGGAGTTAACCACTCTACATTCTCATCACTAAATACAGATCCTCATGAGCACTGTCCTTCTCCCCAGTTCTTCCGCTTTCTCTAATTCTTGCGTCATGGTTCTCGTGGCTTTCTGCATCTCAAGGGCTTAAGCAGCAAGAGAGGTAGGTACAGCTGTAACCTCAGGTCATTCCATGCAAATTTCCATTCCCCATCACAGCACCAGGCACCTGGCTAGGTCAAACATTTTCAAGGGAGATCTGACACCATTTTATTTATTTTTTTAAAATGTCTTTTGTTTAAAATCATTATTCTGACTAGAGACTAGGCTGATAACCAAGGCCTTCAGAAACTACTTCAGAAATTACTACTGCAGTGTTTATCTGCACTAAAAGGAAGAAACAAATTTTGCTGGACAGTTTCTTTTGCACTAAGAGAACAACTGTTCTTATTCAGTACATGATGAGTTACTAAACATCACTGGTTGAGGGCTAAATCACAGCTATTGCTATTCTGAGGAAGAAAATACATTTCAAGATAAAGAAAAAAGACTATATTACATGGGGTACATTGCTTTTATTTGATTTTGAACAGTGGCTACTTGAAGCTGCTCTGAGGTTTAGTGTGTCAAAACCATGTCAGCAGAGACAGATTACTGAGCAGAGAGCAAGTGGTGCTGTCAAATGCTCACAGCGAATGTAATTTATTCACGTGGCTCTACAATTTGTCACGTGGCTATTAATGTATGTGGGAAGCAGCTGCATGCATGCACATAATGCCCTAAATGTATGTGTGGTTGGACCTGAACTCCTCACAGAAGAGTAGTGGTTAAAAATGATACCATAAGACATTTAAAAGTCAATTTCTTTCCTGTGGGGATGCTGTCACACACCAATGATGATTTGTACACAGGCAAATTAATGTCTTGTAGACTTTTCTCAATTATGATAACTTCACTTACCAGAACTCGCTGGGTTTTCAATTGTAAATTATGTAGGTAATGTCATGTAAGCTTCCAGTACTTTATTAGTAGACCTAAGTACATATATTATGCATCTCAAACACAAATTTTCTAGTTAAAGGACACTGTATTTTCCACTCAGTATTTAGCAGAAACATTCCATGGCAAAGAAATAATCTATCTATGTTAGTGAGAAGAAACAAGTTACATACATGTTAAAGATTTTCTTTAACTTGAATGACCTCCTACAGCACAATCTATCAAACACTTGGGAGCAGCACAGCTTTAAAAGGTTGATATATACAATGACTGCCTGGTTTCTCATACCTGTACAATTATTTACCAAGCCAAACATTTCCAAAACTATTCTCTAATTTGAGGAGCATGCAAATTAAGTAGCTTGGCTTTGTTTCATTTTAGTTGTCTTGAATGCTTACAGTTTGAGTTAAAGAAGAAAGCTGTGAGTAGCTGGCACAGCTGGCCCCTCCCTGAAGGTGTTTCTTGGTGCAGTGTCCATACAAGCAGGCATGGATCTGCTGATACACAACAGCTGTGCACAGTAGCAATGCTCCAGCTGCGCTGCCCGTGGCTGCATAGGCTTGCTTGAAAAACTCCACCAGTCCAGCTCCCATCACCACTTTTCTGCAGTTCGAGTTTCTAACAGTTTGGAAATGATGCTGAATATTACCCCACACAGGTGATTTGTATTGGAACCTATTCACTCAAGTCTTTCGTGGTCCAAGCAAATGCACTCCAGTTATAGGTTAGCACACTAGGAGTTTTATGCTGCTTGAAGTCATTAAAAGTTGGCCTAAAGAGATATCAAATTTAGATGAAGTCACATTAGGTCCCCATAAGTAGAACACCTCATTGCCCAGCTTAATGTACTGCTCTGCGTTTTGTACAGTTGTACCTTTCACATTTAGAACACGTTGCAGATTTTCTTGGATAATTACATGTGCACTCTAGGGCTTCCGTTTTGAAGCCATCTATCACAAATATATACCCACTAATTAAGCAAAATTAAAAGCATGCCTTACCATTGCACAGAAAGTCTCAGGAGGATCTCCACATGTTATGTCTGGGGGATCTAGCGTCACTTTTACGTATTTGATCATGTCTCTGGCTTCCGGCTGGCAGGCCATGTAATCCCATACTTTTCCTTCTTCTGTGTAAATCTGAGTTTTACACACGTCATAGTGCCCCCACACGGAAGGGTAGTGCTGCATCACAGAGGACACGGTAACCCAGAGGGCGTGAAGTGACAGGAATCTTGACAAATACATTTCTAAATCCTTTCAGGTCACCTTTGTAAGGATGTGCAGTACTGGTGTTTGTGCAGTCTATAGATGATACATATGTTTACATATACATGTATATATTTTATAAAATAGGTTCCAACTCAAGTGTGAAGCATTAGGATTGGGTGTTTGCTTCACTAAGTTGAAGACTTTGGTTGAAGCCACCCAGTCCGCAATGACAACCTTTTGCAGCAACACAGTGATTGTCCTTTGTCTTATAACTAATCTGTCAGGGCTTCTTGTAAAAGATGTCCAATAGCAGATAATAATTTGTGAAGCTGCAGGTCTTCAGCTATACTGTCGATAACCCTGAGTGATCCTCCGTGTTCAGGGGATGCCAGACGCACTGATAAATCAGTATCTGAAGAAAAAGGATGAGTGTCTGCAGGTTGGTGTCTGTTTCCCATCAATCATTCTTTTTTTCTGGCACCAGCACCCTTTTAGAAACAATAAAAATTAGAGTTATTGTCCAAGAATCAATGCATTACAAAATATATGATATGTTGACATTTTGGAGGTTTGATGCAATACAAAGCAAATCGCTATAATATGGATAACCTTTACCACAGGTGCTGTGCTAGAATGAACGAACGACCAGAATGATTCACAGTGAAAAGTGTTTTGACATGAAGGATTTAACTATTCTCTAACAAAGACAGATTTATAATGTTCCAGGTGAGTTAGTAGTTTCTGCTTCCAAAACTGTATTTTCAACATAGTAAAACCAGAGAGCGTAGTACTGAACTCAAACTATTGCCCAGATCATGCAGGCAGGGGAGCAGGCAGCCCAGCGCTGCAGGGCAGCAGCAGGAAGGCTTTTTTATTAAAGTGACAAAGAGATGGGTATCAGGGCTTCCAGGTACAGATGGTGTCTTGGCAAGAGGACTTCAGCGAGCTCCAAGAGCTTTTGGAAGAGTAACAAAGATATTGTAAGCACACACTTCTGTTTCCTTGAAATTTCTCATTTGCATGGGAAGAGCTTTGCACTTATTTTTTTTTTCCCTTTGAACTGTGATTTACTGATCACACTGGGGACAAACTACGGCTAAAGATAATGATTTATTTGTATATTATTATAAGGATGCTTCCCACTTCTGCGTCTTAGTTTCCTAGGTTTCCTAGGTTTTGGGGTGGGGGTACCTGTGTATTCAGCATACAGCTGATATATCCTCTTCCCTCTCTTCTGCAAAACACATAGAAATTCCCTTGGTTTGTATCACCTAAATTATATTATTACATGTATAAAATCCTAGAATGTTATGAATTGAAATATGCATATCCTAAAAAAACACAGGCAAAAAACCAAACCATGAATGAGGGAAACTGCAAAGACAGGGTAAGTACCCTAATCACAGAAAGGGGAAATCAGGGCTAGGAACTCCAACACATTTCTCTCAGCCTGTGCCTGGTGTCAGACCATGCCAGCTGAAGATGAGGAGCCTGGGTGCTGGGCTTTCTGCAGAAGAAAGATTCCAGCCAGCTGCTGCAGCACCTCTGCACAATTTTTGTCTGGATGATAAAATCTAACCAAACCCATCAGACAGATATTAAGAAACAACTGTAAGCTACCACTCTCTGCAGCCCACTTTGCTTGTCCTGAGTTTTTAATTAAGCTCAGTGCTATGAATGCTTCTATACGCTGAAACCATGGGAAGTGGTATGTGACCTGGTGAGCTCCTTAGCTATTTGCCAGCAGCCTCCCCATATATTTAAATAATGCTTCATCTTAAACTGAGCTAAACTACAGACACTATGAAATGCCAACAGATGGTTGAATTGTGTTTCCATAGCAAAGTAATTTACAATAATTGCTGTATGGACGTAAATGCAGTTTTCCATTATATTCATTTTATCAAGTGTTACCATACAACTCTCATATTTTATCAGAATAGGCAGAGAATACCTGAATTTCCATGCAGTAACAATTCTCAATTAGTTCACACATATTTAAGTTCAAATCTGAATTTGATTAAGTTCAAATCTGAATTTTTTGCACAAAAGCAGAAATATCTAAATTAAATCTTTTTAAGAAGCACACTGTGTAGTACCACTGGTTTTGTAGCGACCTTACATTCTTTTTTGTTTTCAGTGGGAATGTTTACTTATTATCTTGGAATTCAGTAATTCAGACAACACTTTCCATGTCATTCTAAAGACACCTCATAGGCTGTCCTACTAGTCTTTTCCCAATGTATTTTACTATTTTGCAGGGGGGAAAAAAGCCCAAATCAGTCAACCAAATGAAACCCCATAGCTTAGAACAATTATTTTACAAAAGGGAAACAACTACTCTGCTAACAAAAGAGCTAAATTATTTTAAATTTGTGACAAAACAAAACATACGCTATATCAGAGAATGCTAGGTCACAGCTGGAATAAACAGTAGGTGAATATCGTGTTTCTGTGTACAAATAAGAAGTTACTGAGTTAATTATCCTTAGACTACAAGCCCGTATATTCAAGAAAAAACAGATTTGTTTTCTTTCAACATTTTCCTTGCTAGGTCTTCCGTTACCTGCAACCTTTTGTAAGTGCTGAGACTAAGACCCACTAATAAACAGGACTGGACAGGACTAAAATAATGTGAAGCAAGCCACCACCTTAACACGCTGCACTGAAATACTTCCCAAATAATGAATTCTCATTAAAGTAAGCCAGTCATAATGATGGTCGTTACACAGAATTATAGACTCTAACATCGATCGAATTTAGTGCACTGACAAGGAAAAAGTGCAGAGGAGTGCACGACATCTGAGCATTAGGCAGGTATAGCAGTGTACAACAGACATTCCTGACAAGAAGCAGCCAATTACAGCTTAAATTTCTGGCATATAACCAGTTCTGATTAATAGTTTTCCATTACGTTACAGACATATTATTAATGTATTAAAAATGTCAAGCTTTGGCAAGAACTAATACAGCATGGCTCAGTTAGTCTGCGATATCTTCTTTTAATGAGCTTACATTGATACAGGGAAAGATATTGACCAAAGCACATTAAGGATCCTGTGCTGGCTTCTTTCTGATGGAGCTATATGATTTCTCTTGCTTATATTTATTCCTGCAGAGTCACTCATGATCTGCATTCTACATTCCTGTGCTCTATTGCTAAGGACATATTTGTTTAAATGGTTCTGTAAACAAAAAAAAAAATAAATGCTGAGAATAACACTACTGAAGTTCACAGCTGTACCAGTTGTGTAGCGCTAAGCTGCTATGTGCGAGCAACACAAAGAAATGTTTTCCTTCCCAGTAATGCCTGTGTGTTTGGCCTTACGAAAAAGCAATCCAGCAAACTGGGGATAACTCATGTCCAGTGCTCCGACCCCCTGCACCTCATGGTGCTCTTCTAATCATACACCATGGGTTTTGGTGGCACATGGGGATGGCAAACAGAGAGCAGTGTTGCTGCTGACTGAGATGAAGGCTGGCAGGACATTAGCTAATGTATGAAAAACTTTCAAAGCCTATTCCTCTTTTGTGGAGCAGCAGCAGTACAAACTACAGGATGTTTTGGGCATTGGACATTTCTATGCATCATAGCCTCTGCAATACGGAAAACACTGGGAGGCACTGGAGAGGCAAAAGTGCTGAAAGCACTTCTGCTTTCCCTGCTTTCCCCCCAAGAACCTCTCCATCTGTGAAATGCTGGCCACAGAGTGTATGTTATGACTGCTTGAGAGGAATTGCACGCAGCTGACCTCCAAACTCAAACCAGCTGTGAAGGCAGTGCTGAGCACCCTCATCCTTTTCCAGATGGGTTAAGTCACACGTCCAACAGCATTTTGATTCAGTAGCCTGAGCAGGTACCCCCTTTACAGATCAGCTAAAATGTGTCTTGGCAGAATTGGTGCCGGTGAAAGACTTGAGATCTTGTCAGGGGCTGTTAGCAAACACTCCTCCTCTGCCTCCTTCCATCATAGTGAGAATCCACCCTCTTCCCAAATAACTCCCTCCGCACAAACCGCTTTGGCTGGATACGCTGCCTGAGCTCCCTGCCGGGAAGCTGCTGTGCAAACCATACAGTGGGCTCTCATCTTCCCTCTCTGCCAAAACAGCAGGTAAGTGAAGGAGGTAATAAAGTACCAAGAAATAACAGACCATGCATTGGAGAGTGTAGCTGCCACCACACACAAGTAAGAGCGAGAGCCAAACCCAGTTGTTATAATGCACAGCAGCTTGATGAGAATCGGCTAACCTCACGAAGCACACAGCACAGCACGCTGGCTGTCACCTCCCAACACCCGTGCCGGAGGTACAGCTTCTCCCAAAGGAAACATGTTTCAAGTTTGTATCCCTAAGGGCTTCAGAAGCTGAGTGTGCCTAATCAAGCCCAAGTAAAAAGAGCCTTTGTGTCTTCTCCCAGCTATTAATTATTGAAGTCTGTTTAGAACATACAAAATAATGTGTATTGCAAACCAGAACTAATCCTCATACCTGCAACTTACATCTAATAACTTCCCAGTGTTTTTTACCCGGCTACACACAGACGACTTGAGAACCTGGTACATAAAAAGCTCCTATATTTAAAAAACCCCAACTACTCAACCCCTTTTATAAATGCAAAATTATTCATCAATGCAAACAACAAGTGAACCCGTATTTAATAATTTTCTATATGCTTTCTGTCAATACTTGTATGAAATACAAAATATTACAAACAATTGCTGTGGTGCCTTTGAACTCTGAACAAAGTTTAGGCTCTATTTTTATCTACCTTACTTAATTATTTAACAAAAAAAGATTTCTTTGCCTCAGGAGGAATGTAAAATGCCGATACCTATCGGCTGAAGAAAATAAAATACAGCATTCTGCTACCAAAATACTGGGATTCGACGCTACATTCAAAATATTTTTGGTGTTCCCACATCATTCTTTGCTGAATGACACCTCGCTACCACTGCCATTACTTGCTGGCTATCATCAGCTGTCAGCATATGGAGCAAGAGCACTTCAGCTATTTAAATTTCAGAGCCTTTGTACAGAGCTGCTTTACATTTTTCCTCTAGAATCTTTATAATTGTGGTTTATTGCCTTAAATAGCTCTATACCTAGCATCAATCTGTTCTGCCAGTTCTTCCTCTCAGAATTCAAGTTAGCAGCTGGGGCAGCTGCAGGTTTTTTTTGTCATTCTTTTCCTCCCTCAGTGTGGTAATACCCGCCCCTCAGGCAGCATATCCAGTGCACAGGACTACCAACCTTTCAAGTCGTGGTGAGAGTTGATGACTTTCTAACTGCAATTTCTTAGCCTCAGAACTGAATGAAGACAAATGCCTACCAGACCCTGAATTTGTTCTGTACTATTGACAGGTTTTACATGCGTAGCTAGAAAGTTGGTGCCGCTTCTCATCACTGTCACAGGGCTGATGGTTCATGGCAAAGTCCAGGACTCTATGAGGATATTCCCACTAACTGCTGGAAACTCCCTGGTAAACATCCTTTAAAACTCCAGAAATATGCCGGAAATCAACCTTTATTTTTGTCCAATTAAAAAAAAAGAAAAAAACCCAACAAAACAAACCCCCACCACCATCAAAAAAACCAACCAAGCCACAGAAAGTTCTACTGTGGTTTTCTTCCCCTCGATGGGCTGCCCAGGCCACAGCTTCTCAACCTCAACCGCATCATCCTTAGGCAAGACAATGATTTATTCCCTCTTTACAAGCATCTCCACCGCTTTTTCACTCACTGTCTCTGCTAACATCTCTGCAGAAGTGAGGCTGGCTCCTAGCACATCCGATCCAGAATATTAAAAAGTTGATTGCAGAACAACAAAAGTATATTCAGCAGAAGCCCAAAACGCACATGCACCAACTTTGAGAGTACGGAAGCATCAGTTTTATCAGGTTTGGCCGATCTGCGCTGCTCCTCACCGCGTGGGGTTTCCTTAGGGGCTCGAGTTGCGTGGGGTATGCGTGTCAGCGTCTAGTAAAGCTGCCCGCAATTTCCGATGCAAAGGAGGGCACTGTTTCCAGGTTGTGTACTAGCGACCTGTCTGCTGCTCCTCGGCCGGCGGGGCTACTCCCTCCGCCACCGCCCCGCCCGCTGTCAAACGGGACTTTGATCTTCCTCGCTCCTCCTCAGCGGAAAAATCCGCGCTGCGGGGCGGAAGCGGCCGTGAGGAACGCCCCCCCCCCCCCGGGTCCCTCA
>JAOEHY010018639.1:0-10273 GCA_025447955.1 Psilopsiagon aurifrons
CAAAGAAGTCATTAAGAACCTCATCCTTCTCCAAATCCAGGGTAGCCAGTTCTCCTGATAGCTTCTGAAGAGGGCCCACGTTGTCACTCGCCTGTCTTTTATTTGCTATGTACCTACAGAATCCCTCCCTGTTGTCCTTAACATCCCTAGCCAAGTTTAATTCTAAGTGGGCCTTACCTTTCTAACCTGGTCCCTAGCTTCCCAGACAACATCCCTGTATTCTTCCCAAGCCGCCTCTCCTTGCTTCCACCTTTTATAAGCCTCTTTTTTCCTTCAAATTTTCCTCAGCAGCTCCTTATCCATCCAAGTTGGTTTACTGGCCTTCCTGCCGCACTTCATTCTAGTAGGGATGTATCGCTCCTGAGCACGTAGCAGGTGATCCTTGATATCAACCAAGAGTCTTGGGCCCCACTGCCCTCTAGGGTGACATCCCATGGAACCTTACTAAGCAGGCTCCTGAAGAGGCCAAAGTCTGCTTTCTTGAAGTCCAGGGCAGTGAGCTTGCTGCATGCTCTTCTTACTGTCCTGAAGATCTCGAATTCAATCATCTCATACTTGTTGCAATCAAAGCTGCCCTGGAGTGTCACATACAGGTCAATAGTCAAGTGAGTAGTTTCAGGATACTGCTCTATCATTTGGTTCCCCGAAAGAGCAAAAAAGATAACAACCATAACATGGCCTCCAATGGTTTGCTCACAACAGAGACCATGGTTATTATCTAGGCTGTGCAGAATCCAGGAGAATAGCATCCTCCCAGAGCAGGGCATGCGATCCATTCCTGATTCCATAGGCAAGGCTACGACTAAGCTAATAGGAGTTGTTCATGCTCATGTCCATCAGTTTTTAGAGAATAACTAAGCCATAACTTTTAAAAAGTCCTGATCCAAGATCATTGACTCCTTTGCCACAATCGCTTTGCACCCTGGGGGAGGACTCCTGGAAAGACAGAGCTGGCTCTACTGTAATTACACAGTTTAGAATCTGCCTGTGAAAGGAATCATAATGCTACTTCTGGGCTGGGTGATGAATATGCTAATTAAACTTTTCACACATATGGCAAATTAAAATACATCATAATTGGAAACTGCTGTTTCTCAAACATGCATAAACAGGAATCAGAGGCCACCTTTTTTCCATGACGTACTATCTATGAATTTTCAGTGGTGTTAAAATGGTACATTCAAACTGATGAAACCAATATATTGACTAAACCTCTGGTGTGTATGCCAATGGAAGAGGAAGTTTGATGGCTTGGCATATGTTATTTCAAGATACAGTAACTATCCTAGCAGACACAGACAGGCTGTTTGGCATATGTTGCACATATATTAGGAGGCCCAGACAACTATCTATAAAAGTAGCTGCAGCATTTCAAACTGTCTATTGGTCTATATTAAGATTCACAAGCTCTGATACCCCTTTATCAGTAACGCTATTGAAATTTCCAGGATTGATAGCCCAATGAGATTATGTCCATGGGACATTTTCTGCAGGGACAGTAGGAGAAGCTGAGGGTGCTTAAACCTGCGTCTTCATGGTGAAATGCAATGCAAAAATGGAAACTTAATTAAAACCCTCAAATTAAAAAAAATATAACTTAGAAGTTAATAGTGAGTGGATTTAAAAGCAATACTTCTTTTCATCAAGACAGTATATTAAAAGAAGCTTAAAGAGAACTTATTCCCAGGAAAACAAAAGCAGTAAGCAATTTCTCTTCACTTTACATGAAAGACAAAGAAGTAATGTTTAGCAATCAAATATACTAAATCTAAAATCTAAAATAATTTGGAGGCTTTTAATGTCAAAAATACATTTTTAAATAATCAGATAGAAATCCCCATACATATTTGACTTGATAATAGAAAATTATATTTATTATGTTTTCCTTGTCTTTTAGATGAGGGAGAGTGTTAACTTGCAACCAGAATTCTCTGAGGTGGATTTTCTTATTCATGCACACAAGAAGTTCCAGAAAGATTCACTGAAGTATTCGTGCCTATCTTTCAGGTTACTATTCCCAGATATTCTGTGGAGATAACTATAAATAAATGGTGAGGTTCCAAGTGCTTCATTTTTTCCTCACATGTAAAAAAGGGGAATTGGATAGAAAAATGTGAATGTATTCCCATCTTCGAGAATTCTGATTCTGAATAAGTGACTTGATTTTTTTATTTGATTCAGCTCTGCACATTCCCATTTGTGAAGCAGACTAACTAGCTAAACCACAATAAAGAAGAATGTTCAGAGACTTCATTAAAAAGATATCGAAGTTCAGCTAAACCACTGTAAGCATCAGATCTTGATGGTAGGTCAGATAGTACAGTCAATGGCATTCTCAGCATCCACTTTAGATATTTATACAGCATTATTAGAATACATCCAAGACATGCTATTAACAGGTCTATTGCTATATTGAGGTAGAACTTAATCCACCAGAGGAAAAATGCAGTTGCAAGTATTTAAACTTGCTGAATAAAGACTTAAATCAATGCTGATAAAATTCAAGGAGAAACAAGATTAGACCCCTGTTCTTTTCCACGTAACAGATCAAAAAGTTCGTTAACTTCCAGAATATTTTACTTATCCCTCGATGGAAATAAAATGCTCTGTGAACATGTAAGTTATAGTATTTAAATTCATCTTCCAGCCATAGGACTTTATGAAAAGAAAGGGGAAGGGGGGAACTCCCAACAAACAAAACCAACAACAAACAAAAAATCCCAACACATATAAAAAAAAATTCAACCTCACCTAACTAATAAACCTATTCCACTAGTGGCCTAGGTAGAAGGTTAGTCTAAAGCTGCTTTTTGAGTGTGGGATCCAAAATATGATCCTAAGGCAGCTAGAAGCTATCTTACTGCGAAAAAGAATATCATGTGATTCCCCCAGCTTTTAAAAGTAAAGTGTGCAAAAGAATGTAATTTGATTTTAATGAGAGATTGAAAAATTGATATAACTACAGCTTTTGACCTATATGAACATTTCCAGGATACTTTAGAGGACAAACAATTATTTCACAGAAAAAAAGCAACTACGTGAAGGACCTCTTACTTCCAAAAGTGCAACAATTCAATTTTAGAGTTCATAACTAATTTCTAAACCTATGAATGAAGCATTTGTGTAGATTGTAAAGCATGCAGACACTGTGTCTTAATAGACTTTGTAGTAGTTTCACCATTCTACACCCTGCAATATCTCTTATTCCTGGTACGGGAAAAGGGAAGGGAAGAAAAGAAAAGGGCAATCCTCTGTAATGAAATGGAACTAAGAAGGTTCAACAATTTGAGCCATGCAATCAAAGTACCTGAAACAGCACTAACCACCACTTTGTAGAGTGAAAGGATGTTTTTTTTTTTCCAAAGTGCATTACCTTGTTGACTATCAGAAATCTGTGAGCTTTCTCTGTACATCTAGAGATGAAATATAGTAATTTTTTCCCCACACAGAGAAATCACTATCTATCCATTGCAGCTGTCTGTCCTGAAAAGAGAATTTCCTGGTGGTACTGAAGATAGATGAAATTATTAGCTGTGAAGACATGACCTGCAGATATGGCATATGAAAAGAATTTGGCTATGGTGGTCATATACTGATAACGCACAATTAATCATCCAGTTGGACTGTGAAAAGGGGAGCTAAGAAGAATTCTTTGAGATTGGACATGATTCAGAATATTTTTCTTGAGGATGAACAAATGCTGCTGTTTTACCTAGACTGCAGATCCTGTCTCAATTCTAGTGCATAATATAAAAGAGAGAATAACAAACCTAGGAGAACAGTCACACAGAAGCAAAATTGGCAGGAAACCTTAATGAGAAATTCTTGAGAGAAAACAAGAAAAATAATGAGCTCTCTCCAAGCCTCATGCTCTTTTAAATGCCGAAGAATAACTGTATAAGAGGAAGAAAAGTTACTCAGATTGACACAGTAGCAGTTATGGACTATCACCATAAGTGTCTTGACTGGCAAGTGAAATTTGGTGACAATTATAAAAATATGAATCATAAAAATTACTTATTATTTCAAACAGGAAAGAAAAAAAAAGAATTTCTTCTCTCCCATTGCACAAATAATGACAGTTATTTCAATAAACTAAATAAATCCCTAACTTGGGAGGTAGGCATTTACTTATATATTTTACCATTTAATTCTTGGTTACTTAATTTTTATCTCCTGTAGGTCAGGGCTTATAAGCAAATTTTCCTCCTCTTCTCAATTTTACTAGATAAATAAATATTTTCAGAGGAAACAAAACCAGAAGGTACATAAGGAAATCAGAAAAAAACCCAAAATCAAAATATATTAGTGTTCTAATATCAGTTTTTTGGTTGCAACATTTTCAGATATGCCTATCTTCTTGTATTAGTCTTTAATACATCATTTAAATGAATATTCATGAGGATATATTTTTGTAGTTTGTCTTCCAGTAGTTAAAGTGAAAGATATTACTGGAAGAAATGGTAAAGACTGAGCCAGTATGTTGTTTCAGCAGCAGAAGCAGGGGTAGAATTCAGTAAATGGAATTTAGGTTCTTATAGTTTGGAAAATATGAAATTTGCTCCTTTCCAATTGCCTGGTTTTCAACTACAAAATGGCTGTTACATCCACATTCTGGCTGGTGGCACTTTTAATTTTGTTTGTGTTTTTTTTCATAAACAAGTATATTATCAGAAGTTTATCTTTTTAAAAATCTCACCCATTCATTTCACTCTGAATGAAGTAAAACGTAATTAAAAAGTAAGGAACAAAAAGAATTAGAAAGCAAATGCTAAGCAATAGTGCCCAGTGTTAAACAACAGCCATAGCACAGATTTACATGGATGGGTGTAAAATCTCTATTGCTGAGCTGTGCTTACACAGTGTCAAGGCTTTCTGCTTCTCACACCACCCAATCAGCAAGAAGTCTGGAGGTGCACAAGAACCTGGGAGGGGACACACCTGAGAGAGCCAACTCCAAGTGACAAAAGAGATATTCCATACCATATGAGATCATGCTAAACATAAGGCTGAGTGAAGAAGGAGGAAGTGGAGCATATTTGGAGATAAGGAGTTTGCCTTCCCAATTAATCACTATACATGATGAAGCACTGCTTTCTTGGAGATGGCTGAACACCTGCTTGATGAAGTAGTGAATTAATTCTTTGTTTTGCTTTGATTGTGCTGTTAGGTTTGCTTTACCTATTGTCTTTATCACAACCCATGATTTTTCTCACTTTTGGCCTTCTGATTCTCCACCTATCTCACTGCAGGGAAAGTGAATGAGCAGCTGAGCTCCCTACCAGGGTTAACCCACAACAACAGTTTAGAAAGAATTTTCACCTTCCAACCTCTCACTGCAGAATTTGTCATATCTAACAGTGTCACTTTCTTTACAAGAATCACTCATAAGAGTTAAGCTTTGCAGCACTATGCCAAATATCACAAAGCTACATTTACTTGGAAATTTAGCACAAAATCTGCAACAGGATTAAGTGTTTTGCACATTATCACTAACTTTACTGTGAAAAGAAACTGAGATGATTTTAGGTGAATGTTTCTATTTTCAGTTAAAAAAAAAAATTGATAAAAAAGTCCCGCAATTTTTACTTAGGGGTCAGTCAAATTAATATTGATCGAATCAAAGTTCTTCAAATATCCATCAGGTACCAAAAAATTCCTATAGTTACCAGTGTACAAAACCCTGAAAAGATATAGGTTCACTGCCTCTAATATTTATTACATAGCAATAAATTCAAATTAAATTACACCAAAGCTAATAGGACCTTGTGCAGATATAAGCAGTCATTTGTGTAGGCTCTTCATCGGATCCCAGTACTTTAAATTGTATGTTATCAGTAGAGCAAAATATATAATCTTACAGAAGAGGAGTTACTGTTTAATAAATAACATACTATTATCAAGAAGAAGAATGTCCAAGGGCAAGAGAAAGATTTTTGGTTAAAAAGAGAGCATATGAAAAAGAACACAAATGGTGATAATGTTAGAAAACTGCCTTTTCTGAATAGGAGAGGAAATTTCCTATCTCTGAAAACCTAACTATGCTGAAGCAAGCTATAGCTTTGGCACTGACTTCATTACAACCTTGGTAAACTTCTGTCATTCTGTAAGTTTCCTCCTAAATTTATTTGCTCACTTATATTAACCATGCTTTTACTCCGTGACTCTGTATAGTACCTGAGCTGTTATTAAGAGCACAATGAGGAAACCAAAAGGTAAAGCTGAAGTACAACCTAACTGTCAAGCAATACACCCACACTCTAAAAATCTTATTCCTTCAACAAAGAAATCAGATCTTGATTTACTAGTGATGCGTTATTTCCTAGAAAAATACTACCACACATCAAATATTTGATTATCTTTCAAAACTCTTTCCTCTCCTGAGACACTGGGACACAGATACACTTGCAGTCCATCCTTAAGGCTTCAAAGTCCATTATAGACTAAGGATTACTCCCTGGGAAAATTTTGCTACATTTTCACAAACCATTTGTAGCTAGTATAATTTAATATTCTTGCACTTGGGATAGATTTTTTAATTTTTTTTTTTTTAGAAGAGGTTTGAATACAATCTATTTAAATGTTCAAAGCTTACAAAGAAAACACTGAGGAGGTTGTTCCTCAAAGTTCCATGAAAAGATCTGGAATGAGCAATAATTGATATATACACAGAATATCAAGCTGTAGCTCCTATGAATTGATTAAATTGACATTTACCTCAGATCTTCATAAAAAAATTTAAAATGGGAGTAGTTTAGATAATCAAACAATATTTCATCATCAGAAGTTTTCACAGTTCAACCTTTTTCCAAATCAGACGCAGGTATAGTGAGATGAATCTCTGGGGTACATATTCTTTTTGCACTCATGTGGACAAACTACTACCTCTGATTGCATATAAAACCTACTCATTTAAAAGGATGTTGCCAAAAAACAAAAGATAAAAGAATCAATAAGGATTTAAAATCTGGTCTAGCTTGTCATGCAGAAATTGACAAATGAAGGCTGACTGACAGAAGGAAAAATATAGCAGTGCCCAGTTGGCACTTTCATTCTGTTCTGTGGGTGAATTTTCTTTTATTTGTCTACAATTAGGTTTGTTACTCCTCAGCCATGCTCTTTCCTTATGTTCTAAATGGAGGTTGTCGAATATATAATGAATTGATTGACAAGAGTTGACATCATTCCTATTGTTATCCAAAGCTTATCAAGGACAAAATCCAAATACAAGTTATTTTAAGAATACAGAGTTATTTGTGTTTTTTTAAGGATGGCTTATTTTTATCTGCCAAAAGGAACACAATATGCTATATTAAATACATGTCAAGTCACCACTACGTACAGTAAACAGATATAAATACTACAGCCAGAGGCAGTATGAAGCTTCATTAGCTGTATAGGAGAAAATCAAGGTTGTATAAACCTTGGAAAAGAGGACTCAAGTAGAGAGACATACAGGAGGGGTGAGTAACAACCTAGAAGGTAAGGAGGGACTAAAGGGAAACTGACTTACTAAGGAGAAAGAACCAGTAAGATTCCAAGAGGATTTAGAAGCAAGGTGGCTGGGAAGCATAAAGTGTTTTTTCATACTGGCTAGAGAAGATTTGGAGGGGTCAGCGGGATTTCAGCGGCTATAAGTGGAAACAGGAACTTCTGCATTTTGTCAACTCATTCCCTATCTGGAGCATTGTTTCCCCATCCATTCCTTAAAACACAGGGAATCGCATTTCTCTTCATCCCCTTCATGTCCTCATCATCTGTAGTCACCTATATCCTGCTCAATGATTCCTTGGTAAGCTTTGAGCAGTTAAACAGTTTGCATTTAAACCCTTTAAAAAAATAAAAAAAAATAAGAAAATCTATCCCAAGTGCAAGAATATTAAATGATATTGGCTGCAAATGGATTGCGAAAATGCAGCAAAATTTTCCCAGGGAGTAATCCTTGTAAATTGCTTAGTCTGTAACAGATTTTGCAGCCTTAAGGATGCAAACCAGGCAAATTCGAAAAGACAATGACAAAAAATGAAATGTCAGCCTCCTGCCCAGCACTGAGTTTTACTCATACAAATACTGTTAGAACTATGTATTAATTCCTTGGATGAACAGATAACATTATTTTAAAATTATCTACATTTGCTTTTTGGACAAATGTTTAAATAAAAAGTTGAAATACTTTTCAGGGTTTGAATTTGTTTTTCAAAATACTGCAAGTTACACATTTTAGCATTTCTTTTAAAAAATTGCTTAAATTCAGTTCACATAATGAAACTCAGGACAAATATTTTCAACTTAAAATTCACTCAGGAGGAGCCAGCCTCGGGGCTGTTTTAAAAATTCAGCATTCATGCAGTTTTCATATGCGACTGAGAAAAGAAAGTTGGGATACACAACGTTTTCCTAATTATTTTTGAGCAATATTAGATTGTAACTTTTAGTACTTTCTCACTAAAGTGCTTTATATTACACTAAAGTTAATGGACAGGAATCAGAGCTAACATGCACCTTATTAAATTAGTTTTAAGATTACTTTGTTGGGTGTTTAAATACAGAATTTTTACATATGCATTCACTTACAATTAACAAGCACTAATTTGTATTTTCAGGTTACAAGGCTGTAAACATATTTTCATTTTAAGGTTCCATTCAAAGCAGCCTTTCCATCACATTTTTCTTTCATGAGCTTTGTTGTACATCTATATGGGTGTCTGAACCATTGCTCAAAGCCATATGTACTGGTGGTAATGATCTGGCACACTGCAGCTAGACATCTCACTATGTGGTCACATGCTTCAAAATCACAAACTGATAGCATAACTACAAATACACTAAAGGTAGTCAAACAAGCAGAGGCCAGCAGTCACAACATATTAAACTACAACTTTTGAAAATAGATTCAAAATGTTCCTACCAATACTCTTTAGATTTTGTTATTCTCCACATTTTTTTATATTTCAAGGACTACCCCCAAGTGAACGCTTAGAAAATATACTGCTTATTTGGAATTTATGCATATTTAAAAAAAAAAAAAAATAAAAAAAAAAGAAAAAAAAAAAGGAGTAAAAGAAGAAAATTATTGTGATGAAATATATAGCAGTAAAAAAAAAATGACAAATGCATATAAATTTTATATTTGCTTATTCTTTTCTACATCTTTCCTTCTGACATTGGTTTGGCACTATTCAGGCTGTCTTAGAACTGACATGATTTTGTAGAGCATCAATTCAATGAGTTAGTGGTATTTTAAACTATGAAAAAGGCTACTCAGTTGAAAAATGATCTTTATAAAGCATTTAAGAAGGATGTATTTTAATACGCAGTGCTAACCAATTGTTTATTTAGAGTCTGTTATGAATATAGGGTAAGTCATAGAATCATTGAATAGTTAGGGTTGGAAAGGATCTTAAGATCATCTAGTTTCAAACCCCTTGACAAAGGGAGGGACATCTCACACTAAACCAAGTCACCAAAGCCTCTGTGCAACCTGGCCTTGAACACCGCCAGCAATGGAGCATTCACAACTTCCGTGGGCAACCCATTCCAGTGCCTCACCACCCACACAGTAAAGAATTTCTTCCTCATATCCAATCTAAACTTCCTCTCCTTAAGTCTGAACCCGTTACCCCTTGTCCTCTCACTACAGTCTCTAATGAAGAGTGCCTCCCCAGCATCCCTATAGGCCCTCTTCAGATATTGGAAAGCTGCTATGAGGTCTCCACGCAGCCTTCTCTTCTCCAGGCTGAACAGCCCCAACTTTCTCATCCTATCTTCATAGGGGAGGTGTTCCAGTCCCCTGATCATCCTTGTGATGTTCCTCTGGACTTGTTTCAAAAGTTCCATGACCTTTATATCTTGAGGACACCAGAACTGCACACAATACTTCCAGAGAGGGATCTCTTGAGAGCAGAGTAGAGGGTCAGGATCACCCCCCTCGACCCACTGGTCATGCTCCTCTTGACGCAGCCCAGGATACGGTTGGCTTTCTGGGTTGCAAGTGCACACTGAAGCTGCCACATGTTCATTTTCTCAATGACCAACACCCCCAAGTCCTTCTGGAGTGGTTTAGGCCGTAAATCAGCCACACAAATTTACGCAAATTTATTATTGTCAAAACCACAGCACTGCATCAGCTACCAAGAAGGAGAAAAATGACCGCTACTGCTGAACCCATGACACCATCTCAGCAGGCTGCTCCCAGCCTCTTCTCTGCCCAACCTGGAGCTGTGCCTGAGATTGCTCCCACCCAGGTGTAGGACCTTGCACTTGGCATGGTTAA
>JAOEHY010018640.1:0-10439 GCA_025447955.1 Psilopsiagon aurifrons
GTTATACCTTAGTTATTAAACTGTTCTTATCTCAACCTGTGGGAGTTGCATTCTTTTGATTCTCCTTCCCATTCCTCCAGGTGCAGAGGGAAGAAAAAGGGGGAAGTGTGTGAACAAACTGCGTGGCTGATTTATGGCTTAAACCACGACGCCCAGCTGTAGGACCTTGCACTTGGCAAGGTTAAACTTCATCAGGTTGGTATCAGCCCACATCACGGGCATGTCAAGGTCCCACTGGATGCCATTCCTTCCTTCCCTCCAGCATATCAACCGAAGTACCAAGCTTGGTGTCATCGGCAAAATTACTGAGGGTGCACTCAATCCCACTGTCCATGCCACCAACAAAGATGTTGAACAAGACCAGTCTCAACACCGACCCTTGAAGGGCAAGGGCACCACTCGATACTGTTCTCCAGCTGGACATTGAGCCATTGACCACAACTCTTTGCTTGAAGCCATCCAGCCAGTTCTTTATCCACCAAGTGGTCCACCTATCAAATTGATATCTCTCCAACTTAGAGACAAGGATGTTGTGTAGGACAGTGTCAAATGCTTTGCATAAGTCCAGGTAGAAGACATCAGCTCCTCTACCCCTGTCCATCAGTTCCATAGCTCCATCATAGGCCATCAGATTGGTCAGGCAGGATTTTTCCTTAGTGAAGCCATGTTGGCTGTCACCAACCACCTTGTTGGTTTTCATGTGATTTAGCATGCCCTTCTGGAGAATCTGCTCCAATATTTTTCCAGGCACAGAGGTGAGGCTGACCGGTCTGTAGTTCCCCAGATCATTCACTTTCCCTTCTTGAAAATGGGGGTTATATTTCCCTTTTTCCAGTTGTTGGGAACGTCATCTGACTGCCATGATTTTTCAAATATTATGGACAGTGGCTTAGCAACTTCATTTGCCAGCTCCTTCAGGACCCACGGGTGGATTTCATCAGGTCCCATGGACTTCTGTAAGTTCAGGTTCATAAGATAGTCTCGAACCAGATCTTCTCCTAGAATAGGCCCAAGGTCTTCATTCTCACTGTCCCTGCGTCTGCCTTCCAAGACTTGGGTGGTGTGGCCAGAGCACTTGCCAGTAAAGACTGAGGCAAAGAAGTCATTAAGAACCTCAGCCTTCTCCAGATCTAGGGTAGTCAGTTCTCCCAATAGCCTCTGGAGGGCGCCCGCATAGTCCCTAGCCTGTCTTTTATTTGCAATGTACCTATAGAATCCCTTCCTGTTATCCTTCACATCCCTAGCCAAATTTAATTCTAAGTGGGCCTTAGCTTTCCTAACCTGGTCCCTAGATTCCCAGACAACATCCCTGTATCCTTCCCAGGCCGCCTGTCCTTGCTTCTACCTTTTATAGGCCTCCTTTTTCCTTCAGATTTTCCTCAGCAGCTTCTTATCCATCCAAGGAGGTCTCCTGGCCCTCTTGTTTTAAAAAAAATCAGAAGAAAATTGCTTTCTCTATTAAACTGAAGTTTACATAAAACATAGTTTTTACGTAAAGATTTTCATTTTTCCCAAGATAGAGAAGAAACAGAAATATTTTTGTTGTTGATTTTCTTTAAGAAAGCATAGAAAATGTTGAAAACAGTTAAACCCCATTGAAATGTAATGAAAATATTAGGATATATTTCTCAGTATGTTTTAGGAATGTCTATTCTCAAAAAAAGACTTACTCCTGGCAAGCAATGCCTCTTTCAGTTTAGGCATTGTAATAAAAGAAAGAAATAGCCTACAAAAAAACCAATAAGTGAGCCAAAATAAATAAAATCTGTACAAACAGTTGAAAAGAAATTTATTATTTTACAGGTAAATTCACACAAATTATGGTATTTCACATAAGATGCGCTAGATCTGGGGCTATGGCATATGCTTGTACCTTAATATTCTTTTGAACATAAGGATAAAAGTAACATTGTAATAATTGATAGTTCTGTAGTGATTTGTCATGTCATTTAATATTTTTTAAATTGTATTAGTCGCTTAAATATTAGTAGCTACAAGACAATAGTATCAGTAATAGTATTGATAGCTGTCTAAATATACATCAGTGGTGGTACCTGTATAAGTTTGTGTATATTTTGTTTGTATTATATATTTTGTAAATTATTGCTAATGTAGGGCTTGTAGGGCTTAAAGATGTGGCACAGGTCATCAGCTGCTAAAGAATTTACTGTTTTACAAGGGCATAGTCTATATTAAAAGTGTAACAATGTTGCAAAGTGTCTAAACATTTGACCATTTAATCGGAAATACACAAAAAGCCGGGGATGCCTGATTTTTAACATATACTTTTGAGTCAAAGATACCAAAACAACTTCTTTTTATGCAGTCTGTTGAGAGCTATATGCGTATGGAATCATGTATAGTCTATGACAATGTAAACAAGAAGGCACAGAAGATAGCACAGGAAATGCTCATTTTGCCATTTTTAGAATTGCCATTATTTCTTTAAAATTTCTATTTTTCTTTCATGTTGTAACTTTTTGTCCCCTTGGGAATAACTTTTGTAATACAACATTCTCTTTCCAAAAAAGATTCCAGTTTAACTAGACAATAATATGTATTTAAATATTAGTTTATTTTTTCAACAGTGAAATTAGCACACTATTAATTATTTGAAATAATTTCTGTGGGTGAGACTATCCAAGGATTAATTAAACTGCTAAGAAAGAAATAGAAAGTGGAGAGAAACTGTTGGAAGGAAGTGGGTTTCATGTGACTAGAAAGAGGTGAGGGAATGAGATTTATGTGGAAGAGAGGAAAATGATGAAGTGGAAAGTCAGTTTGACGCTGGGAATAAAAAGTCTCATAAAAACTCCCAGAAGATTTTAGGAAATTCAGGCATCCTTGCTTTGACCAGGATTTTGTTTTGTGTTTTTTATGAACTTAGATTTTTGTAGCTTGGTGGGGTACAAATGAAGATGCCAGAAGCTTCCCCTGTGTGTCCCATAGAGCCAATGCCAGCCAGCTCCAAGACAGACCCACTGCTGGCTAAGGCTGAGTTCTTCAGCAACCATGGCAGTGCTTATGAGATAATCTAGTTAAGAAAGATTAAAAAAATCAAAAGTTGTGAAACTGCACCTGGAGAGAGTACTTGGGAGTATGTGAGAAACTGCTCACGAATGGGACCCCACGCCGGAGCAGAAAAAAGTGTGAGGAGTCCTCTCCCTCAGGAGGAAGGAGCGACAGAGAAAATGTCTGATGAACTGATCACAGACCCCATTCCCCATGTGGGGAAGAGGTAAAGAATTCAGGGGTGAAGCTGAGCTCAGGAAGAAGGGAGGGGTAGAGGGAAGGTGGTTTTAAGATTTGGTTTTATTTCTCAGTATCCTGCTCTGGTTTGATTCATAATAAATTAAACTGATTTCACCAAACTCAGTCTGTTTTGCCCATGACTGAAACTAGTGAGTGATCTCTCCCTGTCATTATCACAATCCACAAGCTTTTCATTATATTTTCTCTCCCTTGCCCACCTGAGGAGGGGTGTAATAGAGCAATTTTGGTGGGCACCTGACATCCAGCCAATGTCAACCCGCCACAGCCGCTAAAGAGGTTACAATTCTTACTCCTTGGAGGAGTATATGGGTATCTGGTCAGAAGAGTGAAGATGCAGAAGGACAAATTCTGTACTCTGCATGTTGAATATTGTGTAATATGAGATTTTCAAAGTCTTGTAGCTTAGCCATATTTTAATAGCTTTTTGCATACTATCATTCATAAGATAGATTCAAATAGTCATTCTGAAGTATAGTAACTGAAATAGTTATTTAAAACAGTGACTGAGCATGGAAAAACAATTTATTCCCCTTACTTACTTGAATTTTATTTATTTTTAAGGGTAAATTTAGAGTGTGGCAGATATTCCACAATAACTACTGTGGCTCAAATTTTGGCCTTATGTTCTTGCGATTTAATTTTCTTTTTTAATAATGGAAAAGGCAAGGTATGTCTTGCTATATGCAATGCTACAGCTGCCAGCCATAACACAAACAGACATTTCACCTTTTTCTAGAAATTTCCAACAATTAAGCCCTATAAATTCTGAACTAAAATGAATTACAAATCCCTGGGTCTGATCTCCCTGGCTTAAAGCCGTTACTTCTACAAATGAAGCATGCTTTGTGATTGCAATTCATCTTGGGGTATGGATTCCAAAAATTTCTATGAGTCACTACATTTTCAGATAGGCCTCACTGCTTCCATTTTTTTTTTCCAAATAGTCTATGAGAGATGCACTGACCTTGAATTAACAGATTTAGAGAAGTTATATTAAAATAAAACCACCAATACTAAGACTCTCAAAGTTAGTATTACTCTGTAATAAAAAATAAGATATAGAACAATCTAAATGGTGTATTAATCTTTTATTGTAATCTTTTTCTAAGTCATTTTAATCAGATAAATGTGCAGTATTACAGTTAATATCTGTTCAAGATACTTGAGATATTAATTTCGGGTCATGAGAGGGGATTTTTTCTGTCTACACTCTGGATAGAGTGATAAGTAATGGGACCTTTCTTATTAATCTTTTTGCCATTGCACACATAAACAAAGACTGAGTTAATCCTTGATGGGATCGGCAATGGTCAGTTGAAGCAAAGCATAGGAAACTGAAGGCCAGAATCAAACTGGGATCCAGGTTATTTAGGTGCAGAATTTTCATAAGCATTCTGAAAACAAATTGGTTAAAATAACTCAGATGACTGCTTTGTCTTTACAGAGGACCTTGAACAATTTACCTAGTTACCTACAGTGAAATAGAGATGTGCTTTCCCTGAGTATATATATATCCTGGCATATATTTGTGGAAGGAATTCTTTGTTGCCAGTAATAAGTATTCTAATTAGTTTTCACTTCACACAACTTTGAGTTTAGAGTTTTATTGGTCTTTTATCCATAAGAGAAAGGTGAGTGAGCACAATGAAACATATGGCAAATAAACAAATGGTAGAAAAACAGAGCGAGTTAAATAATGCAAAATAAAACCTCGAGGTTTTCAGATGTTGGAATGCTAATTTCAACAACAAAAAGTAATTCCAGAATCTCTTCACTTATGCATATCTTTTTATCTTTGATGGGAAGCAGTTAACTGCTTTTGATTTTGAAGCAATTTAGCTGATGCTGCATTGTGTAAAGCTAGTTTTACACCGCAATTACGTTGAAATCTGGGAAGAAAAACATGAATCAAGTCCTGTGAGTTCTTTCCCCAGCATTTTTTGGCATTATCACCCCTATTGACTTATTTATTGCTTCTTAAGGAGCTCCTTTGTTAGTCCCTCTAATCATCAACTTGCACCATAAGAGACTAGGATCTTACACCTGATTTCTCTTTTCTGCTTTCAAGTTAGTGTTACCTCACCGATTTTATTTGAACACATCTCAATTTCTACCTGTTTAGTAAGATAATCAAGTAAATGTGATAGCTATATATCTTTCTCCTTAGCAGTGCTAAGCCCCCTTGTTAACCTTTTTCTAACTTCTCTCCAGTGAGATTTTGTTCCTTATTGTCACTTCATGAATCACTTCTTTGTGCTCTCAGCAATGCAGCATCACCTTAATTTTATGGTTTTGGTTTGGACTCTATTACAAAGTCTTCAGCAAAGTCTAGATAAACTGCATTAACTTTAACAAATTTCTTCACCAAGGTAATAATTTCATCGCAGGTTTGTAATTGCTATAATGGGATATGTTCTTTACAAAACTGTTCTGCTTATCACACATCATGCCCTCAGTTAAGTGCTTACTATTGATTCCTTTACCATGTATGCTAGTAACTAATATAGTAGTAATAACATCCCAAAATTTTGTGCACTACAGGAGAAAACTATCATTTTATCAGTCTCTCTTGTCAACATAGAGGCTTTTCAGAGGTGACTCCAGGAGACATAACCACATTAAAATCTTGTTATAATACCTTTTTGTGATTTTGTCGTTGCTTTTATGACAGTGTTGGATTTTTATATCATTGCTGTTCTTATAATAAATTCCGTAATAAATAGCTACACTAAATTTTGTCCCAACAAATTGAGTCTGCTATCTGTTTATCCATGAAATAGAAAGTAGTTTACATGGCTTTGAAAGTTCTGCAAGACACAGTCTGAGTTTGAGAAAGCAGTTGAGGGCTTGGTCTGTACATAAGTTCCATACATGGGACTTGCTGGCAGAACAGCCACCACTTTTCCTTTCAAGTCTGACCTCTGACATAGGCTGACAAGTGAGAGCTGCGTGTCAATGACCAAACATTCTACACCTGTCTGAGTGCCTTCTGCCTATCAGTTATATATTGGAATGGTAGTTATAAATCAGTCTATATTTAGCTAGCAAAAGTAATTTCTCCATATGACCTGATACGTTGTTTTTCATATAGGTTTTATAAAATTCCTTGGTACTATTGATTTAATTCTTGAAGGAGCAGCTATGAGATGAGAGGCATGTAAAAGATGAGACAATTGTTACAACAGGGAGTTTGTAGTTAGAGGATGCCATTTTCTAAGCTGCAAAATCTCTCTCATGAGGGGCTGAGTCACTTCAACTGTTCCTTCATCTACTGTAAATAAATACAGGATACTCACCAATGAAAAATTTGCATATGAATGTAGAAAAGGTAGGACACAAAAAGCAATGTAATTCAAATATAACCCTTCACTTTACATAAGTTCTTACTTGTTTGAGGTCTTTAAGTCTCACATATTGTAGGTATAAATAAAACAAACTTGTCTCCACTCTTGTTTGCTTCCTTTAACCTGAGGACCAGGTTTGGGACATCTAGATCTCTCAAAGAGCAACAGAAAGCATAAATTCTCAATTGTGGAGGATAAAGAATAGGGAAAATCATAAAAGACCACCACAACCAAATAGGTCTTGCTTTGACTTTGCATATGAGAAAAAGCCTACTGAAAGTGGAAAGTGACTCAAAAAGCTTATAAAAATATAGAAAAAAATCAGAACTTCAGAATAAAATCAGAAAACCCAAAGGATTTTCCTGTATGGTAGATACCATGTCACATATAAGAGAGAAAGGAAACCAAAAATACATTAAGAAGAGGAAGACCAGGCCAGGTTGGACAGAGCCTTGTGTGGCATGGTTTAATGTGAGGTGTCCTTGTCCATGGCAGGGGGGTTGAAACTAGATGATCTTAAGGTCCTTTCCAACCCTAACTATTCTATGATTCTACGATTCTAAGACAAAGGAAAGTATGGACTCATTATTCATCAAAAAAGACAAAATCTGAAGTGTTTTGTACTATCTCACTAAAAAGGTGAACTGCAGTTAGGCAACATGATCAACAAAAGCAACAGCTACCATAGGGGAATAATATATCTCAGTAGAGTTTAAAATGTATTTTAAGAGCAATGCAGCTTTATCTTACTTGGTAACCTTAGGAAAACTGGCAAAAAGATCTCAAAGATAGTCACAATTACCTTTGAGAAGTCAAGAACAGGTCAGATTCTTGATGACTGACAAATAGAAAATATAGAAGCACATCGATACCTATGGGTCTCTAAATCGGGTAATTAGTTTCTCGGCTGCCATGTATAGGCACAGAATAGACATGGTTTCACGTAGTTTCCTAGGTGGGTGTGGAATCTAATCTTAGGCTTCCTTTAGCACTACTTTCCTTTGTTTCGATTTTGTTTACTGTGGTTTTTGTTCATCTGGGCTCTTTTTTCTCTTCTCCGTTGATTCTATTTGAAGCCAATTCTGGCATCTAGATGAGATCCTAAAATTACGTGAGATGCAGTGTGAATATCTCTCATACCACCTGCCTTTCAAAGACGAAAGAAGAGAAAGAAAAAGAATAACAGATCTATCAATTTAGGTTGAATTCTTCAAAAACAGAGCAAAAATTTCAAACTATTTTTAAACACAACGATTGAAGAATGAGTAAGTAATAGCCACATTATTTGTTAATGCCAAATCATTTCAGATAAATGTATTTTCTTTCAGTGACAGGGTGAGGGGTCTTACAGGTAAAAAAGAGAGTAGATGCCATACATGTTCACTTCAGCAAAACTTTTTACAATATCTTGAATTCTCATAGGTGTACTAGGGAAACATGAAACAAATTACTAATGTAAATGCAGTACCATCTGTAAAGTATACTCAGGTGTTAATTACAAGTGTTTCATCCTCAGACTGATAAGATGTATTAAGGTGAAGTCTGCTACTTCCAGTAAACTAAGATATTTTTCATTAAAAACTTATTCAGAATAGGTTTATTAATTTTCAGTTGACCAAGCCAAGAGGTGCTTCATCATTTTTGGAAGAGTCCACAGTATGATTAAATTTAATTGCATGATGCTGAATTGAACAACTCTTAGCACTGAGATATACATATTTGCTTGTAGCTCAGTAGTCACTGTGGGAAGGTAGAATTTCCTCTGTTCTGAGCGTTCTGAGCTATATTATCAAAAAGAGAGTAAAGACATGTAGTCGAGGTGGAAATAAATAGATTGAAGCTGGTTCATCAAATAACATACTTATCTGTTAACTACTCTCTTTTTTACTCTTGTAGATCTTGGAAATAAGGTACAAAAAGTGATACATTAAAATTGATATCATATAAGCTCCAAAAAGCCATACTATAAAATTAGTTGTGTACCTTATGTATTCATAAACCTTTTTGGGGAGGGGAAGGGAAGATAAAGAAAGGGAATGGAAGGGAAGATTTGAACATTCTCATTCATCCTATCACTGGATACCAGGGAGGAGAGATCACAACTTCCCTCTCCACTTTGTCTCCTCAGGAAGCTGTAGAGAGCAATGAGATGGCCTTCCTTTTCTCCAAACCAGACAAACCTAAAGTCCTTTTTCATTCCTCACAGCGCATGCCTTCCAGCCCTTTCAGCAGCTCTGCTGTTCTCATCTAGACATATTCAAGTTTCTTAACATCCTTAAACTGTGGGGCCCAGAACCATACGTATAATATGGATTACAGATTTATGAACTGATCTGTATCAAATTTTTTATCACTACATTTACATGTTATTACAACTTATATTTCTCATTATCTGAAAACCATTCTAGCAATCACCCCAGCCACCTAAAAGATAAAATAATAAACTTTATTTTCCCTTCTAACTACAAAAAGAATGAATTATTAAAAGCCCTTCCCAAGAGATGGGTAGTTTCATCATAAAACTTTTCAACATAGTTCTTCATGTCAAGCAAATTTCTCAGACTGCAATTTCCTCTGCTTCCATTTTTGCAAAGCTGAAAATGTGGACAAAGATACAGATAAGAATTTAAAAAAAAAGGAAAGAAAAATGTCTCCACAAAGTGGAGAAAAAGCCTTAAAGGAAAAAGAAAACAAACAAAAAAAGGTTGCCAGGCAGTATTGTCAAGTGCAATGATTCTCCATTTAGCCTGAAATGATCAATCCTAGGAAAAACAAAGGATGAGAAATAAGTACCTTGGCAGCAATTCTGGATAAAGGTCTGAACAGTTGTATAAGCAGGTTTGGCAAAAGATGAATACCATACTTGGGTATATAAAAAGGAATACTTCTTTATAACACATGTAGTATTGTTTTCTCCCTAAAGGAGTAACCCTTAGATATTGTATTAAATAAAAATACTGAACAGTATGAAGACGGAGTCCAATGGACAGCTCTGAAAACAAATATAAGTCTGGCAAGCATGACAAAGAAGAAATAACTGACATTGCTCTGTTTAGAGAGTACAAAAGGAGAAATTATAAGGCTTCATAATGATGTTTTAAGAAGATAGGAGATCATACATTCTCGAAGTTCATAGTGGATAGGAAGAGATATTGTTTCATTTGCAGCCTTTGATCCTCATGGTGATGGCATCTTTCCTACAGTCATACTATCAACAAATACTGTTGCATGAAAAACAAGCTATATGCATTAGTTTGAGAAACACTGCCAGATCTCAACTGTCAAACTCGCTGAGCACAAATTGAAATGCATCAAAAGCATCAAGCAGTTGATTAAGAGCATGTCTATATTATCTCACTGCTTTATATCCGTCATGAGAATGACAAAAGGTCATTTGCTTATCACAGTAACCTCCATTAAAGGTAAAAAGTTACGTGTTGTATGAGAGAGTGCAGGTGACTTCTGTGAGTTCCTGAAAATCATAATTGTTAGAATGGCTCAAGTCAGCTGGTCTGTGATATGTGCAGACTATTTAATCTGTCGTTCTGAATTTTATATTAGTATGTATTAACTCAGTAATCATTATTCTTAATGACTTTCATACAATATTTTAATTCTGTTTTTTTTTGTACATGAAATATTATGATTTTACTATATTTATCAGCGTGCATTTGTCAGTACTGGACTGTGGGTGTAAAGAACCTTGATGTGGAGGATTCCTCAGCTAGATCAGCTGCTGGGACAGCTTTGAGATAGCAGAGGAATGCTGCTGGGAAAGTTTTGGGGAGTATTGCAGGGAGAACTCGGCAAGATAAGAAGGAA
>JAOEHY010018644.1:0-22914 GCA_025447955.1 Psilopsiagon aurifrons
GGGGAATGCTTGGGCAGGCAAAATATAAATAACGGTTTGCAGAAAGTTTTAGTTTCCTGACAGGAGAAACCTGCATTCACTTGCTCAGTAACAAAGCTCTGACACACAAGGAAACTACCAGCAGCTTTGACCTATTTTACATTCCTGCTCAGTTCACAGGGGGAGGGGAGAAGAATTCATTCATTGCATGTTATTAGTTTCTACTTCTTCTTGCCGAAACCTTCAACAGTAATGAAGGGTGCAGTTCTGCCTTCCCACTTTCACTTCCCTCATTCTCATGCTGACTTCAGTGGCCCCGCAAAAAAAGAGCAATGGATTTTCCTTCCAATTAGCTCTTTCATTACCATCTATGTGTACAATCATTAGCTTCAAAAAAAGGATGGAAGGTACAGGACTCACCTTTTCAGCATATAGCAAAGACTTATGCTAGATAGCAATGCCAGCGGAATCAGAGTCTGCAGTGTCTCAGTGCTGACTGGGCTGCTCGTCAGCCTACTCCTTCCTACTGCTCGCCTGCAAGATGAAGACCATCCCTGAGTATAGTGTCTCCAGTCTCTCTTCTCCTCAGTGACTTCCAGGATGCATAGCAGCACACTAAACACAATCCAATCAAATTAATCTAGTTCTTACAAGTCAGCCTAACCAAAATTTTTGAAGACTGGTTAAAACAATTGCCCTGGTCTCTTGAAAAGGCAAGTCTGCTCTCCACTAAGTCGGGAACCACAGTTTAGCAACAATCTGAAGGCTCTTGAATAACAGAATCCTGAAGAACCTGCATGGCTCTTTACAGTTTCACTGTGATATCTAAGGGTCCTGCTGGGCAATATGCTAAGCAAATGGTGCACGCTGGTTTCCACAGGGCACCTGGGCTAGTTATGCATGCATAGCTGACTGCTGATATGACTTTCAAATTCATCAGAAGCTGCAATTAAATATAATCTCCAAAACAGAAAATACAAGGCATGAGTCAATGGATTTCTCAGATATAAAGAAGTGATTCAGGCCCAGTAAAGACTTCTGCTGTGTGACTCCAGGGTCCTCAGAGGCATTTTATATCACTTAATCTCAATTTACCTCCCAAGAAAGCAATTCAGATATGAGCAAGAGGGAGTGGAAAAAAGACGTTACTGACAACACACAAAACCCTACTCTGATGTCATGATGCTGTATCTCTTGAGTCACAGGCAGATTTCCTGGAATTCAGTTTTGAAGCAGGAAAGCAGATGATAAATAGTATTGATAGAACAACAGCCACCTACTGGGAGTACAAGGAGAAATTATTTCAGATGACAATGAAGTTGTTATTACAGCTGAAAGTTAAAGAAGCTGAAAGTTAAAGCAGCTTTCCAAAGTGTACCTTAACACGTTATTCAGGTTCAAAATGTTCCCCAATTGTGCATATACTGCAAACAAAGAACACAACAGTTCTAACTTGCTCACAGTAGCTGCTGGGTCACAAGACTGTTTTCCATCTCTGTACTTGCAAAAAAGACAATTTACTGTAAACTCGTGGATGCCACTAGCTGTTCTGACATTGTCATTCCAGCACCACCTTTACACAGCAGCACCGACAGAACTGTCAGTACTCTGTTACATTGTTTTAAGACACTTCTTTCACTATGCTACACCGCATTCCGCACAAGGAAATTCCATGCTTCCAGCAGAGTGGGAATACTATTTGGTTGCATGAACCTAGCAGTCTGTGATAATGAATCAAAGGACAAATCAGAAGGGTTGTTGCAGCTACATGCAAAGGCTTATGTGGTTCTAAAGAAACTGAGAATTCTTATTAGAGAGACTACCTTAAACATAAAATACTTTGATCATAAAATGAAAAGCCTGACGAAAATCAGGGCTTAATAGTGTTTGGAACAGATGCCCAAAATGTCTATAGCAATCCATAATTGTAATACCAACTTTCAATGAAATAATCCTGCCACGATCAGGATACAAGAGCACACCCATTTCTGCAGTTATACAGATCTCTATGAATAAATCATATGAGGAAAAAATAGTTTTTCTTATCAAACCACTGGGTCAACTCCAGCAGGGAGCTGCTTCAACTTGACTGCCAGTTGGTTCTTCTTCTAGTCCATAAGCCCCAACACACAGATGTTCACACTACAAAACTCTTCATAGCTAGCACTGCCTTCTCACTAGCAGATGAAACACATGGATTCAAACCATGCAAACTAAGCCCAAACTGCTGCTGCAAAGGACAGTCCCATCCTTCCCATACACTCTTGTAGCCCTTTTGCCACCCAAGGGAGCAGTCCCATGGTCAGCCCACAAGCTGGACAAGGGGAGTCAGATGAAAGCTGAAGCACTCTTTTTAAAAATCTTTTAAAAAGATTTTTTAAAACCAGATCAGTTTCCTAATCCAGCTGATTATATAACTGTGTAACTGCTTCCACCAGTATGACAGAAGTATTAGGAAAAAGCTGCCTCAAGAGGGTGAAGAAGGATCACAAAACTGCAGTCTGAGCAACGTACCTGTCACTTAAATTCTGATGAAAAAGAGTAAACAACTGTTACAGTGAATGACACTATTCTATCATGCTTGCAATGAAGTCGTGTCTGTTTTCAATCAGGGCAGTTATAAACTTCCCCTGCAGTATACTGTATCACTGTTCATCACCTATGAGCAAAGCTGTGTCAAACAGCATGTTCTGAGCTCACTGCCTATGGTGACTTGCTCTCTACACAGCAGACATTGGAGGCTGTCCTGGCCAGCACTATGGCTGTGGACCACAATGCGCCTTTGTCACATGAAATATCCCGCAGTAAATTCCCTGTTCTTGTTATGCAGCAGATATGATTTACAAGATTAGCAAGTAGTATATACAAGAAGAAACAAGGTGTGTGTGTGTGGGGGGGGAGGCGACAATGGGGGGATACAATATTACAAGCTGACGATGGAAAGGCCATATTAAAACCCACTCCTTCCATTCTGTCCAAAGATTCCAAATTCTGACACCCATTTTTTTCAGTGCATTCAGTGTCTATTTTTGCCCCAACAAGAACATTTTGGAACTGAACTACAATCTCATTTGGTAAAACTTAGACTTCCATACACTGAAGTTAAACCACTTGTGGTTCTCAGGCTGCACCACTTGGCCAGGGTGGCTGGCCTTAAAAAAAGGAAACAAAAAAGGGAAAAAACAAAACAAAAAAAGGGGTCAGGTTTATTCCCAGTGAATTTACTTTGGTCTTAGATATTCCCAGCTTATTATTTCTTTGATTAGGGGAAACCCCACAACATTATAAAGGAATAGATGTTTGTCCTGCCTAAGTGTGAACTTAAGTCTTGCAAAAAACACAAAGGAAATATCAAGTAAAGTTTTGGGACAAGTATTTGGCAGTTTAGCAGCTAATAATCTCACTACAGTTAAATCACAAAACCAGACCTTCCATTAACATCAGAAGTTACACACAGCTATTCTACAGGCCAGAAGTCTATCTGCAATGAAGAGCCTTTTACAAATGCAAAGAGGAAAGTCTGAGTGTGAAGAAGCATTTTAGTCACTTTCTACCTATTTGTGCTATCTAACGTGTGGACAATATAGTTCAAAGAATTCACTGAACCTGCTGGTTAGAATACATCCTGGAGGGTCAGATAAAACAAAGTCTTTGTGAACTTTGCTCCAACCAGTTACAGAAATTTGGCAAGAACACATCGAGTTCTCACAGAGAAAGGATTTTCTTTAAAAAACTGCTATTGTCACACCAAGACTTTCCAAGATATGATTTTGCAAAAGGCAGAATCTGTTCAAAGATCTTCAGTCAGTGTTAGAGGCAAACTCTGAATTGGTACCACATGTGCCTTGTCTTGAAAAACGAGAAACACCCTGGCTGCCTCATGGACAGCATACATATGCATATATACAAAAATTCATAGTTCTAAATAAGTTACCTTCAAATTTCACTTGAAATAGGGCAATTCAAGTAGCCGTATATCAACTACAGGACAGCCAGTTTGAGAAGATTCATACTACTACTTTATTATTTTTAAACCAAAGGTCACTTAAGGAGGTCTGACATAATGTACACATGGAACCCGGACAGAAATGTAACTCCCATTTCTGGAAGGAAGAATACTATTAGAAAGAAGAAATGCAAAAGTGTGCTGGAAAGAAAAGCTCTTCTCCATGGGATTAGAAGTACAGGAGTTCCCTTAAACAAATAGAATTAATTCCATTCTCACTCAGGAACTCAGTAACTGTGTCACAGAGCTGACACAAATTCATGGGTAACCTTTTTACCTTCTGAGAGGCAATCTCCCACCTTTGAGATTACCCACAATTGGTGAGAATTTATTCCTCAGTCTTTCTGTAAATTAAGTACAAAGGGTTTCTCTCACAGCTTAGGGTCACACGGTTTCCAAGCTCTAACTTTAATGACATGAAGGTACAAGCAAACAGAGGAGTTGCAGTAACTGTGCTGAATGGAGAATACAACCAATAGTAGAAAAGAAGCTCTTATTACATCAAATTTCTCAGTGTAAAATTATACAAGAACCTGTAATCACAGGTTTGCATATACATAGCTTAAAATCATTTACATATACATAGCTTAAAATCATAACTTTTTTTAAGCAAGTTTAACAGCACAGATTGATAGTATCATGATAAAGAAGTTGAACTCAGAGAATGCAGAAGTCTGAATTTCCTCTGTCAACACATGAAATTCCCTGTATTGGCGAGACACTTGACTTGGTAGAGGCCACTTACACAGATTTCACTGGGCGTCAGCTGTACAGCTGAAAATTTTAACTTTGGGGAAAAATATCCAGCAAAAAAAAATCCGTTTAAAGTAACTGTCTACAAAAGCCATTTGTACAATGAACACAATTCCACCCCCTCTGACCTTCACTGGTTTTGTCACCATGTTTCTGTGTTCTCATACTAGAGACAGTCTCACCCTGGTAGCTCTGCAGTGACATGGTGAGCAACATCCTGCTCTTCCAACAGCATCAGTTAGGACAGGCAAGTTAATCTGGATTTCCCAAAGATATTACAAGGTTTCCTGCAATGGATTTAATTAGGCCCCTGCTTTAAAAGCCAGCCCTGGGTGTCACTTAAAATACGTATCTCTTAAAAAATGGAATAACAGGAAGAATGATGAGTTCTCATTACAAAGCAACTCTAGAGCAATTCAATTACTGGACTCTAGCTACCATTAAGTGCCCCTTCGTTCTTTTCACGACAGAGCCCAAAGCGCCACCTTCTGTTGAATAGCTGGAGCCACAAAACCCAGTTTCAGCGGCTGGTGACCTGCTGCAGTGATAGATGTTCACGCACTCAAATCCATCATGGTTAGGCATCAAAAAATAAACTTGTTTTCTCACTAAGAAGCTCAGTATGTCAGAGCTGCCTGAGCTCCTGCTCTTCCAGCAAAGCACTCATATGAACAGCTGGAGCATAGCTGCCCCAGTGGCACACATCAGGAACCTGACATAAAGGATATGTTATGTAGATTTCAGCAAGCATCCGACTAAATAGCACTTTGTGCATTCTTGCAGAAGGCTCCATATTTCCTTTTGAAATCTCACAGAGCTCCTGAAGCATACTGTCACAGCTTCCAGAAGGAAAACAGCATGCAATAGCCAGTGGGTCCAAAAGAAGATGGACAAAATGACTTCACAGGCCTCACACACAACAAAATAATTTATCAAAAAAAAAAAAATCAGTCATTGTATGATTGTAAAATATGAACACCCTGAAGTTAAAACAATGTAATTATCAAACAAATATCAAATGCAAAATTTAGGAGTACAGAACAGCCCACTCTAACAGCTGATCCCCAGGTATGTATAAAAAAATGCATGTACTAAAGAGACTGTAAGGACAACAAAAAAATTTATCTTCAGACCAAAAACCAAAACTTGAGTCTCTGTTCATCTGTATTTGGGGACAGGGCAAGGGGAGGGAATGTGGAATGAGTCAGGCATTTTGTGTGTTGACTAGACCCACTTCATAGTAACAAGAATAACAAAGAATTTTTTATTGGCACCTTGGATATATGGGCTGGCAGAGTAAGAGAAGTATTTTCTATTACAGCTGCAACCAAACTTGTAACATACGGCTAAAATTAAGAGAGAAAAACCCCCATGAAATACTAAAATCAGACTTCAAACAATGGACTAATTTGCTTTGTCTATTTGAAAGACCAAAAAGCCTATAAATAAGTCATTGTTTCCCACTTAATACACTGGGCTATTCCCACTGCTGTCAACCTTTGTAGAACAACCTTGATTTCAGCAGGCTGCTCCAGATCAAATGGTTCCAGATCAACAGAGACACAACCTAGAAACTGTCACAATAATCAACAAACAGAAAGCCGGTGGTAACCTTGGAATCTAACCTGAATTCAGTGTAAGAGGAAGTAGTGACATTCAGTGGCTCACAAAACCAAAACCAAACCAAAACTTTCCTTATGATTCAAAAGAATCAAGTAGGGAGACACGGTGCTAACCAGTGACACTCATTGCCAGCAGACTTGCAGAAGATTCAAACACCAGATCCTCTGATTCAAGTCACTTCTGTAATAAAAGAAATGATGGTGAAGGCCACTTTCATGATACAGAGAATATACTGCCCTTACCATCAGAAAAAGAGAAAAAGAGGAGCCTCCAAATGATACACAAAATTAATTTTAACAGTATTCTTTCCTAATTCTTCTTTCAAAAGAGAGAGTTAAAGCTGGCATTCTGATACTGGAAAGAGCATAATGGTGTATTATTACTTTCCTGAAAAAGCCTAAAAAGTTGTGGAGCAAAATGATCCCAAAACAAATGCTTAAATTTCTGTACTATTAGAACCAAATGCCAAAAAAAAAAAAACCCGAAAAGAAAACCAATCTGAGAGTTAAATCCCATTCTACTTCAATTCCAGTTAAGTACCCAAAGTATCACAGGAAAAAATACCACAGGAAAATACACAAATGACAAAAATTAAAAAGATGATATTGGTTTAAAAGTACAGGCTTGAGTGACTGGTATTAGGAATGATTCTACTTAATATTTTTAAATGATGATGTTTATCACAGGAGGTAGTCAGTGAAACTTTCAAATGAGACTAAATTAGGAGGTGTTATCAACACAAAGGCAAATTGAAATACTCCATTCAGAAACAATAAGATGACCCTGAAGACCAGAACCCCAAGGACAACCCTACTAATGGTATTTCTGCTATTATCTGAGAACTGATAAACTAGAAAGGCCCGTGTTCCTTAATCTCAGAATGATCATGATGCTGCAGTGTTATTGGGCTTGTGTCCCCAGCTTTCATCCAACAGCAGGCATCACCAGTTAAGACTCAAACCAGATACATTTTATTTACATAAAGGGAAAATTCAAAATAAATTAAACACTAAGTTAGAAATAGAAGATTTTCAGTTGTGCTGAACGGGAAAGGCCCTCCTGAAAGTGTCCTTATGGCACAAACCCTTGCTCAGACTCCTCCAAAGGACGTCTCTTTTCCAGACTTCTCCAGTCTTTGTTCCTCCTCAGCTCAGTCTACACACTACAGTGCTGGTCCTCAGTCTCCAGCACCTCAGTATAGACACCTGTTAAAGAAAGGCAAGGATCTACCTCGGTGAAAGGCAAAAAGCCCACACAGTTAATAACGTTCGGCATGTCAAAGGCTAGGGCAAACTCAGTAAGAATGAAGGAAGGCAAAGTACAGAAAAAAGGAGCGGGAAGGCCGGTACCAAGGTAAATTAAAGGAGCATTAAGAGCCCCTCCATTTCGTCTAACCCAAGCCACCTCGTTTCACTGGAAATCCCCTCTCCGCTCCCACGGGACATACTTCCCATCAACACCTCAGGCCCTGGAAACCACACCGGGAGTGGCCGCTTCCCTTCACCGGGAGTGCGGACGGGACGCGAAACCGCACCTCAGACGGGGCGCCAAACCCCCACAAGGAGCCGAAGAGAGCCAGAGCGCCCAGACGAGGCGGAAAGAGCCAAGCTGGAAAGCAATGAACCGAGACGAGGGGGCCTGACAGAGCCAAAGGGCAGAGAACCGAGGCGGAAAGTGACAGGGCAGATAAGAGGCGCAAAGAGGCGAGGCGGGCAGCTCTGGACAGAACAGAGACTGAAACACCCGAGGCGAACACAGGGGTGAAGTCAGCATTTAAGAATTCCAGGCCTACGGCTAGCAGAAGGCAAAAAGAGCATGGTCCTCTTGATTTATGAACACTTTCTCCCAGCCGATCCAAAAGCAGATCTGGCATCAACTGCGAAACAAATCCTCTGCCCCCCCTTTCTAATCACGTGGCCAACTACACATACAGTGCCTGGTCTGCATTTGAACAAGAATTTGTATTGGGACATGATGCACAGTTCCAACGTTTACCGAAATGATTTATTAATACTCTGTGGGATTAATGATTTTTTTAAATTATAAAACGTCGTCAAAAGAGGTCTTTCCTTTGTTCTTTTGTACAACATTAACCTTGCTAAACTGACACGCGAAAGGACACGCTGCAGGAGAGAAAAGCGCAGAACTCTAACCTCTTCTGACACGTAACCTTCGATTGCATTTGGGTAAGAAATTACATTTTAACGTAAAAAAAAAAAAAAAAAAAAAGACCCGAGGCGGAACGAGCCGAGGCCGACAGCGTCGGACAGATTCGAATAGAAAAGAGCCTGATAGCGCCGAGGCATAAACAGTCCCGGCAGACTACCGAGGAGGACAGCACCGAGCTGAGCCGGACCCGCTGAAGCTTCCCGGGACTGAACCAGGCAGAACTGGGGCGCACGACACCCAGCGGAACGAGCCGCGCCCTCAGCCCGGCCCTGTCCCGGCGCCCGCGCGCGGCTGTGCCAATCAGGCTTTCAGGATTCAGCGCGCCTGTTTGATTGGCAACGAGTCTTCCCGAGTTCAGCCAAGGAGAATGCTGCGTCTACAGCGAGGAAGGGTTCTCAGTGCGTGGGGCCGTGATTGGCTGGGGTGCTCCGGTGCGATGGCGGCCGCGGGGCTGTGTGGAGGCGCCTTCTCGGACCTGCGGGAGGTGAAGAAGCAGCTGCTGTGCGTGGCGGAGCGGAGCCGCGAGCGCGGGCTGCAGCACAGCGGCAAGTGGTGAGAGCCGCGCGGGCTGGCGCGCCCCGGGCCCGCGGGTCCCGCTCTAACGCCTTGTCCCCTCGCAGGGCCTCCGAGCTCGCCTTTGCCTTGGATCCGCTGCCGTTGAGCGAGCTGCCGCCGCCCCCTGCCCTCACAGAGGTACGGCCGGAGCGGGCGGCTGCCGCCCCGCGAACCGGCACCCGCGGGCTGGCGGGGCTGGGCAGGGCGGGCCGCCGCCGTGGGAGCGGTTTGAGCCTGGGGGGGCGGGGGGGGCGGTTGGTGCAGTGCAGCCCGTTGTCCCTGTCTGCAGCGCCGAGTTAAATCCCGCGCAGGAAAGAGGGGGCTCCGGGCGCTGATTGTGCAGTGCTTTGTTCCATAGTTAACGGGGCAAGCAGGACTGAGCTTGCTTTCCCAGATGGAAAATTTCCGCTTGATGTGTGCCTGTGCTTATAACGTGGCGCTCCCTAAGCAAAGCTTGAAATTATGCTGCTTAATTTTGGGATTTATTTGTTTTTACCAAGGCCAAAATTTATTGTAGTACAAATTATGTCGTGCTTTTAACTCATTCTCTTTAGGATACAGAAAATAAAAATTGTATCTCTGTCCCTGTGTCCTTAGGTGTACAGGTGGGCTTTTAGGTATGTGCCTGTTTTGTCAAGTTACAGCAGCGTGACACATTCCAAGTTCATTTCAGAGCACTTAAGTTAATATTATTTGCTGTGGAATTCCTGAGTAGGTTACTTACTGGTGGATGTTCATACTTCCTGAATAGTCAATTCATGTCTTCTGGCATATTGCCACAGTTTGTTTTCTGGAGTTTCATTCTGTATTTTGAATGTTTCTAATTAGTCTGTTCTCATTATTTGAGATTATAGGACTCTGATCATGTGAGGGAATAGAGGTACTTTTCTGATTGTCCTCAAGCCATCTTTGAGGATGAATAAACATCTTTAGCTTTCAGAACAATTTCATTGATCTGTTGTAACCAGGTAATTTTCCTAAAGCATATCAGAGCTTCTGAGGTCTTACAGCTCTTCTGTGTCCCTGCAGGAGGATGCTCGTGATCTGGATGCTTACACGTTAGCCAAGTCTTACTTTGATCTAAAGGAATATGACAGGGCAGCCTACTTTCTACGAGGATGCAAGAGTCAGAAAGCTTACTTCTTATATATGTACTCTAGATACCTGGTAAGACAAGTGAAGATCGCCTTTTCGCACCAAATACCTCTACCACCCACCCCTCCCAGGCATACCTTATTTTATGTTGGTTTTTTTTCTTCTTCTGTTGTGAAGGAGCACCCAGAATTCCCCGTTACATGCATGGGGGAAGTGGGATATGACTTCTTTTTAAAACCGTGATGTTTCTGGAGGCTCAGTTTACATGCTGCTGCTGGCATTGCAGTGTGCATAAGGAATATTCTGTTGTGATGTAATTTTGTATTTCCTCTCTTTTCCACAGTCAGGGGAAAAGAAGAAGGATGATGAGACAGTGGATAGTTTGGGTAAGTCTCTAGTGTCAAGAAACACAAGACAATATACTGAAGTTTCAGGTCATGCCTTTTCTTATAAATTACCTTGTCTTTATGGCCTTCCCCTCTCACTTTTTGGATAATAAAACTGAAATCATGTAACATGATTTCTTTCATTCTTTCTCAATTCATTGGCTTAATACAGGTTACAGATTTTCATTTATTCTTCTGTTAAAGCAGGTGATCAGACTAAGTGATTTTCTTCTAAATAGAGGAAACCTTCAGATCATGTCATTGGTGATTCTGAATATAGCCTCGACTTTGTGATTGCTGTGGTAGGACTCTGGATTAAAACCTAGTTGTTTGACTTTCTCTTCATGCAGGACCTCTGGAAAAAGGACAGGTGAAAAATGAAGCTCTACGAGAATTGCGAGTTGAGCTTAGCAAGAAACACAAGGCACGGGAATTGGATGGATTTGGCCTTTATCTGTAAGTGCATGTATTTGTAATGTGTTTAAGTGAATTTAAACTGAAAGAGGGTGGATTTAGATTACGTATTGGGAAGAATTTTCTTCCCTGTGAAAGTGCTGAGGTGCTGGCACAGGTTGCCCAGAGAAGCTGTGGCTGCCCCATCCCTGGCAGTGTTCATGGCCAGGCTGGACAGGGCTTGGAGCAACCTAGTCTAGTGGAAGGTGTCCCTGCCCATGGCAGGGGGTTGGAACTGGGTGAGCTTTGAGGTTGCTTCCAACCCAAGCCCATCTATGATTCTGTTTGTGTGAATATGCAGCGTTGTAATTCTGATTAATTCAATAACTTTATTTACAGGTATGGTGTCGTGCTGCGGAAGCTGGACCTGGGGAAGGAAGCCATAGATGTGTTTGTTGAAGCTACCCATGTCTTACCTTTGCACTGGGGAGCCTGGCTGGAACTTTGCAACTTGATTACAGATAAAGAGATGGTAAAACTTGGGAGATATCAAGATGTGGTAACAAATTCCAGAGTTTAACACAATTCAGTAACCATTGATTCAGTTGCAACAAGGTCGATGTCAGCCACTGCTTTATTCTGTTAGACTATCAGGCAAAGCAATCCAAGATTGTAAATTATGTTGTTAAAGCCTCTTTTTCTTCATTTGCTTGTCATGCTGTAGTTTGAGAATCTTTACGCAGGCAGGGCTGATTTCCTGTCATTCACCCACAAAGTGGTTTAAGAAATGGTGAGTTCACGTATTCTGAAGCAGTTGTCAGCAGGGTTATTGCCCTGTCACATGAAGCACGTGGAGGAGATCCTCCTAAAATACTTTTTTAAGGTAACTTTGTTTTTGTTTTTGTTTTTCTTTTCTTCCCTGAATCTGGTTCTAGTTCCACAGTTATTGAGCATTTTGGTGGCCTGGAAGGGTGTATAGAATCCCTGCTTTTAAAACTAATATAGTAATGTGGGTGTTCCCTTTTTGAAATATAGTTCATCTCTTATATGTTACTTTGTATGAAGGAACTTGATTTTGATACAAAATTAAAATAGGTCACTTTTCTTTGCACATGGGTCTTTTTGAGGCCATTCCTGGAATTCTTCAGTCGATTCTGGCTGGTGAAATATTTAACAAAGTAGAGGTGGCACAGAAGAGATCGATTGTAAAAGGGAAATGCATTTTTGGTGAGAGTATTTGGAGTCTGTTCACTTGGATTATCAAAAACAGTGATATGATATTGATGCTCAAACATGGGAAGAAAGTAGAGCCTTTGAAGGACTTTGACTTTAATGGCAAAACAAGGCCCATATCTGAAGCAGAAGCCAGGTGCTGTCAGATTTGAAGACAATTTATTCACTTATTAACCAAATGAAATAACTTCAATTCTTCTGCAGTTTCAGCAGTCATGGGGATAGATGCAGAGTGTATTTAGATTCTACTGAATAAAATTTTGTGGTCCGTATTGTACTGGTTTTTAGACTGCATGTTTTAATGCTCTTTTCCTGTTTCAATATTGTCAACTTACAGACATTATTTTGTCTTTCCTCTGGAAGAACCTGATATTAATTCTTGGTCCTAATACTGATCTTTTGTAGCTGCTGTTATGGTTTAAGAAAGCGGTTGCAGGAAAGCCTCCTACTTCAAGACCATCTGCTAAATTATGGGAGGGAAGATAATGGATTCTTTGCCTCAGGTGGTTCTTGGAATACTACTGATTGTCATCTCTTCCTCCTCTTCTTTGGTTCTCGCTAGTTGAAGTTCCTGTCCTTGCCAGATACATGGATGAAAGAGTTCTTTCTTGCACACATTTATACAGAGCTGCAGCTGATAGAGGAGGCTCTGCAGAAGTACCAGAGTCTCATTGATGCAGGATTTTCCAAAAGCACTTATATCATCTCTCAGATTGCAGTTGCCTACCACAATATCCGAGGTCAGTGACACTTACTAAGTACCAGAAATAAGCCTCTCAATGCCAACTTGGCATTTATAGTTTTTGTTCTGTGTCTGCTGTTCTTCAGATATTGACAAAGCTTTATCCATCTTTAACGAGCTAAGGAAACAAGATCCTTACAGGATAGAAAACATGGATACTTTCTCCAACTTGCTATATGTAAGGGTAAGCACTCCTTCTATTGTCTGTCCATAATGATGGCATTTTCAGAGATGTTTTAAACACTGGCAAAGCAGCTGCTGCTGTTTAGCTTCCGAATATAGGCTTTTATCTTAGGCTTTCTGCTTCACAGCTCCGTGGACATATACATTGTGTACATTGCTAATTGCCTAGCTTGTCTTTGAAACAGTAACATGCTCCTTTTCTCATCTCTCTTGTTTCTTTGTTTCACTAGAGCATGAAGCCTGAGTTGAGTTATCTGGCTCACAATCTCTGTGAGATAGACAAGTATCGTGTGGAGACCTGCTGCGTTATTGGTGAGAGCCAGCTCTTTCACAAGTCCTGATTATGGTGTGTGCAAGCTGTGTGAGGAAATCTTGTGAAAATGGATTAAACAGCAAGGCTGTCAAAACCACTTTGTGAACGTGGACCAAATGACAGGGCACCCTTTTCCTTCATTCTGCCCTGTAAGAGCTGCTGTAATACTCTCAGTGCAGAAAGGAACTGAAGGAAGCATTATGAAGATCAGTGTACCTGATAATCCCTTTATAGTCTTGAAACTCCGTGGAAATAACTGTGTGCCAGGACCAGAAAATTAATTTGTTAGATGATGACATAAGTTTTAAGGCCAAGGGGATGGGATTTTGATTGATACAACTGGAAAAGGATTGAGCAGAACACTGAAGAACAAACTGCTATTAGCTCTCTTGAGGTTTTAGTCCCATCTGCCTTTAATGGGACTCTATAATTTAAAAGTTGGGCGGTGGTAGATCATACCTCTTCCATCTCGTTTCTACTTCTCTGCTGGGCTTTTTGTTTGTGTGTTTGATGTTTTTTGTTTGGTTGGTTTTGTTTTTAAAATGTATTTAAGTATTGTTACTTTTGCTTTAGGGAATTATTACAGTTTGCGTTCCCAGCATGAAAAAGCAGCCCTGTATTTCCAGAGGGCCTTGAAACTGAATCCTCGTTATCTGGGAGCATGGACACTTATGGGTCATGAGTATATGGAAATGAAGAACACATCTGCAGCTATCCAGGCTTATAGGTATCACTCGTGTACTCCACAAAATGGTGTCTGAATCTGCATACATAAGGATTGAAGTAATGTCTTTGGTTTTTGTTAGTCTTTTGCTGAATTGTGTCTGGTTTTATTCTGACTGATTCATCTCCTTTGACAGACATGCAATAGAGGTGAACAAAAGGGACTACAGAGCATGGTATGGCTTGGGGCAAACCTACGAAATCCTGAAAATGCCATTTTACTGTCTTTATTACTACCGACGGGCCCACCAGCTCAGGTAGGGTTCCGAATAGAGCCATGTTGCTACTAGCTAAGAAATTTACATACAGGAACCAAGTTGGGGAAGGAAGAATAACATCAATACTATGTGGCTTGTGCAGCCTCACTATTCCAAACCCTTTTAGTTGCATTAGTTAACTGTTAACAAAGGCTGTGTCAATTAAATGCTGAGGAGCGCTGGTCAGGAGTGTAAGTGATGTTTTATATGAGAGGGGATGACAGACACTGCTACTTGTAGATTTCCCCCACTACCCCATCCTGAGATCAGCTGGTTGTCTGTTAAGCTACATTTAGGAATTGCTCTTTTACAGACCAAATGATTCTCGTATGCTGGTTGCTCTAGGAGAGTGCTATGAGAAACTCAATCAGTTGGTGGAAGCTAAAAAGGTGAGTGTGAACTGATGTTTGGAGGAGGATGTTAGGATGTCTCCCAGGACACTAGGAGGAGTTGCAGTACAATCGTGTGGCTGGTGCACTGGGCAAGTTGCTAGAAGCTTATTGGAACAGTTTCTGTGGTGCTTACAATGGGGGAAGTTCTGCTGCAATGTAATTAGAGCTGCTGATAGATAAAAAGTGTCCTCTGCAGATGGCATGTGCCCCTTTGCTGGGCAGCCATGTAGTTTTCTGTTTCTAACCTGCTTGCGTGAGTCATGAGCTGGAGTCACTTTTGTGGTGTGCTTGACTGACTTCTCTTCCTTGGCAGTGCTATTGGAGAGCTTATGCTGTAGGAGATGTGGAGAAAATGGCACTGGTGAAACTAGCAAAGTGAGTATGTTTTGTCACTGAACTGTCAATACTACGTTAAATGCAACTAGCACTTTGATACCTAATGATACAGTACTAAATGTGAAATGAGGAGCTGCTGTTAGGTGGTATTAGGAGCTCTGTAATAACTGGTATTGTTAGGTCTGTAGTGACTGCAAATTCTGTGTCCAGCTTTAGCTTCCAGTTTCTCTTGGGTTAACTAGAGGGAATCGTAATGTGAGTTGCAAGGGACCCCTGAATCCTGAAGTGTTTTGATCAGGCAATTGTATTTGCTTTGAGTTTCAAAACAACAACAATCTATGATAGTAGATGATGTGCCAAATTGTAGAGTGATTTATGTTTTTATTATTAGCTCCCTCCCCCCATTATGTGGTTGTGACCCTGGGAGAGGGTTTAATGTGAAATAAGTATGAACATTGTGACATCATCACTGATGTTTTGGGGGAGATAAAGTAATATGTAGTGTTAGAAATGAAGGGGAAGGAAAAGGGCAAGTGGAGGGTGAAGCTGCTGTACAAAGACTTCTGGGACATAGTGGGGGAAGAAGAAGCACTGAAGGAAATGTGACAGACTAAGCAAAGGTCCCTGCTTTGATTGTCACTGCTTCTGGCAGTTAGTACCTGACTGTCTGCTTCCTGTTCATGTAAGTGTTCTCAAGCTGGATCATCTGCTTCCATGAGGGGCAGTAGCTGGTGCATGTCATGCAGATTCTGAAGGAAAAGACCTGGATTTAGACTGGGTCAGGGCAAGCAGGTACTTTCTTGTAGACCAAGAAGGTCTTCAACAGTGCTGTCTTGTTCTAGTGGCCTGTTTTCTTCCTTTTCTAGGCTGCATGAACAGCTGAATGAATCTGAACAGGCAGCTCAGTGCTATATCAAATACATCCAGGATATCTATTCCTGTGGGGTAAGATGGTATCTTGGGAATAAAAGAAGTAAACATGGTGTAGTGCTAGCCTGGAAGGCACTCACAGATGAAGGGTTTTACCCCCCTCACTGCAGGAGATAGTGGAACACCTGGAGGTCAGCACTGCCTTCCGTTACCTGGCCCAGTACTACTTCAAGTGTAAGCTCTGGGATGAAGCCTCTGCTTGTGCTCAGAAGTGCTGTGCGTTCAATGATGTGAGTAGTTGCTCAATCTTAATCATAGTTTGGGTTGGAAAGGACCTTAAGATCATTCAGTTCCAATCCTCCGCTATGGGCCGGGATGCCTCGCACTAGACCATGTCGCCCAAGGTTCTGTCCACCTTGGTGTTTCTTTCTTAGGGGAGCCATGACCTTGATCTTTGCTCCCCCCTGAGCAGAAGGAATCCTTTATTGCATGAATGAGGGCTGTCTGCCATGCAGGTCGCATCCTAAGTGGTGGTGCTATATACCTGATCACTAATGCTGCTTATGATTGACTAAAGTCATGGAATGTGGTGTAGATAGTAAAATTGAACCATGTCTCATTGGTGTTTAGTAAGTAAAAGAATTTGAGGCTCCATATGGCAGTCTTAAAACTACTGAAAATCTTGGTTTGAGGAGGTGATTAAGTGCTCACGGATTCCACATGCTGTGAGTGATGGTACTCACCTAACTTCTTTTTCTTTTCTCATTTTCTGTATGTAGACGGTGCAGAGTTTATAATAGTACTTGTGTTTATATGTGACTGATTCTGCGATGTTCTGTAAGTGTGCACTTACAGACACTGTATGTGAGTGCAGGGTGCATAGCCTGTGCTTTGCAAAGCTGTCAGGAACTCTAGAGAATCTGAAATCAACTGATTTGAAGCTTTTCCAATCCACTTTTTGCTAGAATATTTAGGTAGCTTCAGTGGTTGATGGTGCCACTGTCTGAAAAACCCAAGTAACATGCAAATTAGGTGGGTAAAGGGAGGAAAGACTTTAAATTCCTTAACATTTTTAAATGGCTGAAGAAATGAGGATGGTTTTTATAGCTTGCAGGCTTACAGAATGACAAACTACTGTAACTTACACTGGTTATGTACTGAATTTGACCTAGAAACTACCCATTCATAGATGTTGTTTTGGTTTTTACAAATTGTTTTCAGACTAGAGAAGAAGGGAAGGCCCTGCTGCGGCAGATCTTACAGCTCCGCAACCAAGGAGAAACATCATCCACAGATATTGCTGCTCCCTTTTTCCTCCCTGCGTCCTTGTCAGCAAACAACACTCCCACACGTCGTGTCTCTCCACTCAATTTGTCTTCTGTAACACCATGAACAATGCCGATACTTCTCTGTGTTGAATGAGATGTTACAGATTTCTTTCCAGTGAAACTTGGACATTCATTGTTGCCGTGAAGGTGAGGAGTTACTAGAGCTCGCAGCTGAAGACGGATGTGCCCCACCAGGCAAAGGTGCAGCCTATGTGAAAGTGCCTGTGCTGAGATGTGAGAATTGCTGTGCTTCTCACCAAGTCATTCCAGTCAGAGGGCAGAATGTTCCAATATGCAGGACCAGTCCTAACTAAGGGACCAGAAAAAGCTCGTCTGCTTGAGTTAAAATGTATTTGAAGTTTGATTCTGCCGTGTTACCTCTAGTCTTTACTGAACTTCTTTGGATGACCTCTTGGTGGTATCATTGCCATCTATGTTGGAAACTGTTACCTGCCTACTTAATGACTTTCAGTTGTCTTGAGCTACACAGATGTTCCACTGAAGCAGTAGATACGGGCACTTATGTATAGTGCCATGTCTCTGTGTTAGTCATGACAGGTGTCAGAGGAATTCCTAGTAGCTGTAGGTGACAGCTGTTTGTCTTTCTGTGTGTGGATCTGACATACTTTGGCTTTCAATTGAAAAGCAGCTACTGGGATAACACAATTAAAAACTGATGGTTAAGTTACGGGCTTTCATGTGTACTGTTGCAAATGAAACTGAATGAGCTGTAAGGGACCATTTTGTTCAGGATTGCCATATCTTGTGGATAGGGAGGTACAGGGGATTCCTGCCCTCCAGTGCTGCTGCTTGTCCCTGATCACACAGTTTAAGGTGCACACTACAGCCATGACTATAAGTTAACAGATTAGCATGAACAAGAGGACAGTGCTCTTAGATGTCTTTGCTTAAAACAGAAACCTCAGAAGTGGCCTGATCATGTTCCCACTTGCTTAAAGTCTGCTAGTGGAACGTACATACATGCTTACAGTGACTTAAATACATGCTCACATTCTTCAGTCTCTCTGTTCTCTGCCCATGACCTTTATCCATGTCTAGACCTGGGGTGTCATGTGCAGTCAGTCCTGGACCCAGGGTATATATAGATTTGGGGTTTCTCTTGCGTGCTTGCTATTGGAACATGCATGTGTACACAAATGGAGTAAGGAGCACAATGACATAGAAAACAAGCAGTAATGCTTAATCAATAAAAGCATGGCACGTGGTCTCAGCCAGACAAGGGTTACTGAGCAGGAGCCTGTGAACATGCAGCTGGTAGCTTCTCTGTCTGCCCCATCCTATCAACATCCTCACTCCCTGCCTCCCCACACTTTTCCCATACTTGTGCCTCCCTGACCTGTCTTCGCCCCTCCCCCGGGATCTGTGTTCATTCTCCTGGCATCTGATGATGTATCTTGCAGGTCCTGCAATCCCTTTCCAACATAGTGAAATAAATTTGCTCTTGCTTGTGACACCTTTCGTTATAACCAACTGTGATCCTGTACCTCATAGAGGCAGTGAAGGCCAGAAGTTAATAACACTGCTGGCTTTGACTTGAATTGTCTTGCTCACTGATTCTTGGTGCCCCTCAGATGAGGACAGTGTTATGTTTGGGCTTCATCTACCTAGGAGGAATGGGACTTCTTAACAGTTTGGGATATCAGTTTAACCTGTGACTTCAGCCAAATATCTCTGTACTCTTCAGTTACAACTTGTAAGCTTGATACAACCTGGAGGTCTTTTTAAAAAGTACCTGAGACTTGTATACATTTTGGGTTATGAATAGCCACCTATAAATGTATTGATATGCTATTAATAATCTACAGTTATGGATAATCTGCAGGTGTTCGTGCTAAACAAGCTCCAGTTCCCACAGGGCTATCCAACAGTGGCATCTCCCACTGAGTTTTAGAATTGTCTGAAGATTTCTGTAGGGGGAAATAGTCCACGTGTCAGTTGAGTGTTTTGTAATGAAGATTGTCCAAACTGTGGTGCTTATAAAGGTCTTAACATTAAATACAGATGTCACTGTGGGAGACTGCCATTAGAGATTAACTGTTCACCATCTCTGAACAGTGGAATGTTGCTGATCTGGTACAATGCACATTGCCTGCTGGATTTCAAAGGTGGGATAACCAGTGAAACCTGGTTTCCCCTGGTGTGGAGGATACTTATTCCAGATACACCTAATTTAAATACCTGTAAAAGATGCAGTAGGGTTGTCAAAGTTGTGTTACGAGGACCGTGAGGTCACGATTTTGTGTCCCTTACCTCTAGCTTAGATAATGGCAGTTGGTGCCAAGTTCAAAGATGTGTGTGATGGACATGTACTGATGGGCATCTCTGCTATGGGAGCTCTGGAAGTGTGGCAGTCCCTGCTGGTAATGACATCCATTACACAAGGTGGGAGTGACTTTTTTAAGAACAAGGAGCAAAGTGCACATAAGTAGAGGTTACCTACTGTCCTAAAACTGAAGGTGTAATGGGGCCTCATTTTTTTTAATATTGCCTGTTAGTGTATTTAAAATTACAAGCTAGTCTATCAGCTTTCTAGTATCCTATTATACATAAATGTCTCAGCTTGCTACAAACAACAAAGACCTTAAAGCTCAATAATGACAATTGATGATCAATTCTTATGCCACACAAACAGCAAGTTCTTATAATGTAAATTAACTAATGCAGCAAAATAAATTTGCTAGTTTTGTCTTTCCCTTCTGCTAAAACAAAAAAAGCTTTCTATTTAGGATAAATAATCATTAGAATGCTATGAAAAAATCTAATACTTGAGGCATTGAAGAAAAACTTTTCAAACTCTTTATGTTTTCTAAGAATAGTCTTACAGAGAACTATTAACACTGGTTTCTTAATGCTTTGTGAGAGTTTGTATGTGTGGAGAAAAATATCATTAAAATGTTCTATTTTGTTACTATATTGACACATATCTTGAAAAGAGATGCTGTTTTTTACATCAGTCACATTTACCAGTTAAAATTGTGCATCATGAGATTAAATTTTGGAAACAAATTGATTTCTAGACAGATATGTGTCCTCCAGTACTGACTTCCACAGCCTACCTTCTGTCCTGGTTCTGTCTGGGTTTATCCTAGTTCAGTCATAGTTCATTGCTAATCTCTCCTAGAGTCTTTCTGTACTTGTGCCTTGAAAGGACATCACTGAAATCAGCAATGCTACTAATAGGTCCAGCTACTTCACTTGAAGCTGTCATCCTTTGGAGATCACCCTGTAAAATAAACCAAAAAGACCCATTTGGTTAAATTTTTTGAATGCTTTTCCGAAGCTTTAACTGCTATTAGTGCAACTGCTTATTCCAAGATTGGTATAGTCTGTCTTTCAGTATTTCCACCTGGTAAGATGCAGGACTTTCTGTTCCCAGAGCTACAACTGACCCTTGTCATTTCCTGGGCTATTTACAAGGGGTTTCACTGGCATCTTGATGTGTTACATGATTTTTCTACATTCTTTTTTTTGCAGTTTAGGAGCTTGCCAAATCTACTGTCCTGAAGTTGTGGCCTAGATGGATTACCATCTTTGATGTTTATTAGTGTATTTAGCCACTCATCCATTAATATTTTTTGCTACCATTCGCTGTCAGTCCACCATTGCTAAAGTGTTCTTGTTTCTCAGCCAGCAATTATTACCATGTAAGGAGGCATTCTGCAATAAAGGAACAGAATAGAGTGACCTTGGTATAGGCAGGAGCTGGGGCAAGATCTTTCAGCTGTCAGAACTTCTGAATGTTAGGTCAACAGCTCCTATCCTCTTCCGTTTGAGCACTGTAGTAACCAAAGCCAATCTGTTATTTAGGTACTTTTTCCTACATATGGTTAGGAAAGGATTGTTGGCTGTAAGCAAGTATCCCTTTTTCCTGCTACTTCTGTCTTTCAGGTTGTAGATGTGGATCTGTTTCAGTGCCATGAACATGAATTTGTCCATATTCTGATTTATCTTTGCTCAACACTTCTCTTTGGAATTTGCCCGTCTGTACCCTCCAAATGTTGTTTCAGTAGTGCTCAGATACCTGCAACAGAAATACATTGCTGGAAAGATCTGTTTCTCCCCTGTGCACTCAGGCTGCAGAGTTAAACTAGTTTTCTTGAGAAAGTAAACTCTCTGTGCCTGCAGACCCAGAGCACTTGTGCCACACTATGTCTTGGTGCTCTTCAGAGTTGTTTTTTCCCTTTTCAATGTATTTCAGGCCTTCCATTTCTCTTGTGCAGAGCTATGCAATCAGTAACCAAAACATAAAAAATCAAACATTTAGGCTAGATGTATACAGATTACAGCAGTTGTTAAAACCTAGAACTTTGTTTTACTTGGGCATTGAAGCTTCATTCACTCACTCAATGTGTTAACTGCCCATGGTGTATTTGTTATGAAAACACTGTAAGGGATCCCTTGTATTATGTCACAGATCCTGCCCAGCAAAAACTCAACCAAACTGTATGTCTTGCATCACGCTGAGAAAAAACTAAATGCCTCCACTGTGCAGGGGAGGAGGCTGAAACTGGGACATCCCGGTCAGGCATACGATGCCAGACTTGTTACTCTGAAACCTCCGCTTTTTCAGCGCTAGGTTTCCTCCTTTTCTGAAAGATTTTGCAGTAGAGGTTTGAAACACTGGCACCTGAAGTGAGGGCCAGCCACTAGATACTGAGGGGGGGGCTCTGATGGAATTTGGTGTTCAGGGTAGATGACTCAAAATTCAGCCTTTGCGGCTAGTTTTCTGATTTTGTCACTCATGAGGGAAATACATTATGGGACGGAGATAATCTGCAGCTCCAATACTAAACTATCTGTTAGTTTCTGTAAATGTTTGGGTTGGGGTTTTTTTTTGTGTTTGTTTTTTTTTTTTCTTTCTTTGCTTTTTGTTTTCCTGCATGTTGGTGTGGTTAGAAAAAAAACCCAACACCCAAGACCCAAACCCACATTTGTTATCACTTTGTCACTTTAGAGGGGTGTCTATTTTTGCAGAAAAACGAACACCTTATCAGTTCGAACAGCAATCCTTATCTCCGTGAAGTGCCAAAAGGGTCGCGATTGCAATTCTTGACGGGTTTATTCTTGTCAGCCTGCCGCCCTCTTCTAGGGATGTTGTCGTCAGGGGATGGGGATGAGGAAGCTTTTGAGGAACGTGAAGAGCAGGACCCTGCAGCCATTGCTCGCCTGACACCTCGCTGGCAAAAGCGTGACTGCTCTTGCAGGTTACTGAGGTGTATAAACAGCTCCGACTCACTCGTTCCGGGCTAGAGCTTGTTCCCCAGGACGCGATGGGACGCCCTTGCCCTGAGGGTCACTGCCGCCGGGAACACAAGTCGCCCCCCGCCTCGCCGGCGGCTCGTTCTCTGGGAACCGCTGTGTCCGCCTGCGGTGCCCTCCCCCCGCAGCCTGGACGAGTGCTCGAGGCAGGGATCGCTCCGGAGCCACGCCCGGCCCCCTTCAGCACCGTCCGGAGCCCTCACACGGCCCCTCGGGAACCTCGCCGCCGCACGGGCACTGCGGCCGCAGCGGGCCCGGCTAGTCCAGCGGCTCCCTTCGCCATCGCCATCCTCCGCGG